>CM068719.1:9964934-10254339 GCA_035079005.1 Fraxinus americana
CATGAACTTCAACTACAAAATATGCTTGATATGTTAAGAAAGAAATAGAAATAGACAATGCAAACTGACTCTATGAACCATGCTCTGATACCAACTGTCACGACCCGTCCCAAGTCACCATAATAGACCTGACACGTGTCGTGCGCCGATGATAGATACCAACTAAGTGCTGGACCTACCACCAAGGCGTCTATAATTTGTTCTAACTGTGACACACTTTTATAAAAATTTTGACAGAGTTTCCCCTGTAATTTGGACCAAAACCACCTGAAAAATAATCAAACTTCTCCAACCAGAACATATATTTTTAAATAGGGTACACCAGCCCCTCAAAAATCAACCATTCAAAAGCAAAGCAAGAGAGTCAACAATTACAACCATTTTACTTCAAAAGTCTCAAAATACTCAATATGCAATGACCCCATGACATGGATACATGAAATTACAACCTTAACTTCCTGACAACTAATGCATGTACCCCAAAAATATGTTCCATCACTTCCATGTAAATTGACAAAATGAGTCATACAATTATAGACAAAATGTGGCTCTACACGATGGACAACTAGGCTCCAATACTGCTCAACTCAGCTACTATCTGATAAGAAAAGATGTGGAAAAAAATATGTAAGCTTGCAACTCAGTGAGTGGATAATTGTAAATAAGAATATTTCCTTTCATTTATGCACATTTCCTGAAAATCCTTCCTCTTTGCAACTTAAAGAAAATATGAAATCAAATAATACTTTTAAATAAAGAAAAACTTAAAACATGACTGCATCATAAAATCTTTTATTCTTCATTCTAAATAATTTACTATAAAGTATAACGAATGTAAGCAATCTAGTACAAATGAAAATCTTTGAAATCTTCTGCTGATCAATGCCATAAGCTGAAAGCTGTTTACTGAAAACTGACTAATCTGAATTCTATAACTGAAAATCCAATAAACTGTAGAAATACTGAAATATCACACCAAAAGGTACCCTGAATAACCTTATTCATGTATCGATAAGTACCGATATACATGGCAAAGCTATTCGATTCTGAAATTCTGTAATTCTGGTCATACGCGCGCAGAGCTATAATCTGGTCATATACTATGGAAACACATTCACAATAGTGCAGGGCGGGTAAAATCACCATAATTGACCATACACTGTGGAAACACATTCACATCAGTGTAGGTCGGGTAAAATAACCATATGATGTCATACACTGTGAAAACACATTCACATCAGTGCAGATCTGGGTAAAATCACCTGGGTACTTTCTAGTGGTTTTAAAATAACTTTAAATATACTGAAATATAACATATGGATACAACATGCTAGAGAAATGATTAAATGAACTTAATTTAACTTTAAAAGAATTGAATATAAAATCCATTTGATTCTGAAAAATCATGCTTTGAAACCAGTTATATAAAATAATTAACTTTTTAATACGATATAAATTCAATAACTATTTATTTCTGGAAAATAAGTTTTTCCACTCACTCAGAATAAGCTAGTCTAAGAAGATCGGTAGACTTTTCCAATCTCTGTGTCACCACCTGAAAAACCATACAAGATAACTAATTCAACCACTATCAAGTTAAGAAACCTCTAAAATGCAATGTTATAATACTACAACTAAATTTCTCGATACTTGACTAGATGTCCCAAATTATTCCTTTAATCAAATGAGACCAATTTCATTTTCTAGTCCATTTACTAATACCCAATAAATCAACATAACCTTCATTCTAAGATTAACTACAAACATCTCCTTCAATCAAGTAACAACTAATAATTAACATCCAACCAATTAAACATGCATATTTTTCCATAAAATCATGCTTTCTTGTAAGTATTACATCACCACTACAATTCCCACCAACAATACTTATACAAGCATCCAATGGAAAATCTAGGGTTTGCCCAAAAATAAGATTTCTTACCTTAAATGTAAATGGAAGCTAACCACCAAGGAAACTTGAACTAAAAATCATGATTTGTCCCCTAAAAATTGAAATTTTCGAACACAATTAAAAACCTAGAAATTAACATAATATATCTCTACTTCTAAGAAAATAGCTAAAATAAAAATCGAAATCAAGTTTGATAACCACCTTACCTTCTTCTCCTTCCTTCCTCTTTTTCCCTTCCTTTTCCTTCTTCTTTTCCCTTTTTTCTTCCCTCTTTTTTCTCCTTTTTCGGTCTGCTTCAGTTCTGCGTGTATGGAGAAAATGAAATGGGAATTGGGTTGTTAAATTGGTAATTTATGGGCTTTTGCAAAGTTAGCCCCCAACTTCCAATAACAAAATAAGTAAGTCCTCATCTTCCAATTTAAACCACCTTAACCCTCACTTATCTTAAATATAAAATAAGTCCCAAGAAAAATAAATTATTCCAATTAAGTCCATATTGACCTTGACCTTGACAATTCAACCATTGACTTTTGATTAAAAATTTGAGATGTAACACTAGTGATCTCATTTCTCAATTTCTTTGCATAAAAATTTAATGGGAAATTATAGTTCCAGAATCAGGTTGAAAAACTGGAGAAGACGGGACAACATAAAAAGCTTCATTATAATAAGAAAAATAGCTTATACTACTCACAAGGAGAAAAAACGAATTGCAAAAACATATTACTATCCAGAATCAACTATGAAAACTGAAACAAATGGTACAACATCAAAATTTCACCTTTTTTCCACAAAACAAAACAATAAAATCAGAAATTTTTTCTTCGATTGGCGACAAAAAAGAAGAAGTTAAAATTAACAAAAACATATTACTTTCTAGCATGACAATCGATGGCACTAGCTCTCTGAAAACCCATCTTCCTGATGATAAAACTGGATCCAGTGAAAGCACCTGAGGCCATAGCCAACCCAAACCTGATTAAATTAGATGTATATGTTAAACAAATCAAAGAAAATAAAGAAAAAGAGGAGGTTAGGGTTTCATTAATTCTGCATAATGAAATTGAATACAAAAATGATATTTTAACCTAAATATAAAGAGGCTATGTATAGGCTAAAATAAAGGAAACTAAAAATACTATTCTACCCTTAATAAACAATAAAACAAAATAATACTATATTTTTTAACATCTCCCTTCAAACTCATGATGCGGCAGCTACAAGTATCGAGAGTTTGCCAACTAGAAAATGAAAACGAGAAATAGAATGCGACTTAGTAAATAAATCTGCAAGTTTCAAAGAAGAAGAAACAAAGGGCAAAGTAATTGTGTCATGCTTGAGATGTTGACGAGTAAGGTGACAATCGATCTCAATGTGCTTAGTTCGTTCATGAAAAATCGAGTTGTAAGCAATCTGAATAGAACTCTGGTTGTCACAATACATAGGAGTGGGATGAGAAAGAAAAACTCACATATCTGCAAGTAACCAACGTAACCAAACAATATCTTTTGTAGTAGATGTCGTAGCTCGATATTCTGCTTCGGTTGAAGATTGAGAAACAATATATTGTTTCTTGTTCTTCCAATAAATAAGAGAACCACCCAAAAAAATACAGAAATCGATAACAGACTTGCGATCTGTGGGATCACTGCCATGATCAGTATCAGAGTATGCACGCAGCTCCAAGGAGAAGGTGGATGGAAGTAAAAGACTCTGAAACACTGTACCCCGAAGATACCGCAAAATACAAAGAACAGCTATCCAATGAACTGTAGTAGGAGAAGCAATAAATTGACTAACAACATGAACAACATATGCAATATCTGGACGAGTAATAGTGAGATACCAAGCTCTGAACAATAGTACGATAACAGTCTTATTATCAGTAACTCTAGCCCACTTAAGAATAGCTGCAACATATTTCTACTACGAAATAAGATAACTTCTGGGTGAGCAGGCTACCTCAATACCTAAGAAATATCGTAGAGAACTCAAATCCTTCATTTCAAACCGTCTAGCTAACTCTGTCTTCAAAACTGAAATACCGTCAATATCATCACCAGTAATAATCATGTCATCAACATATAAAGATAGAATGATATGACCTGCATCAGTGCACTTAACAAAAAAAGCAGAATCATGACTACTAGAAACAAATTCAAGGGAAGAGATCACAACAGAAAATTTCTCAAACCAAGCACGAGATGCTTGTTTGAGACCATATAACGCTTTCTTTAGCTTGCAAACATATCCAAAACCATGTGAAACACCAGGAAGGGACGCCTTGTAAAATTCTTCTTGAAGATCTCCATTCAAGAAGGCATTTTTAACATCAAATTGAGATATATGCCACTGACGAACCGAAGCTACTGCAATAAGAGTTCAAATAGTAGTCATTTTTGCAATAGGAGCAAATGTATCCTCATAATCCATACCATACTGTTGACAGTACATTTTTGCAACCAACCTAGCTTTGTATCGCTCAATTGATCCATCAGAATTAGTCTTGATCTTAAACACCCAACGACAACCTACAACACTCTTACCAGGAGGTAGATGAACCAAATCCCAAGTACCAATCTTATGCAAAGCAGAAAGTTCCTCATCCATAGCTTGCCGTCAAAGAGGATCAAGAATTGTCTCTTTATAGGAAGAGGGCTCATAGAGACAATGAATAGAAGCTAAAAACGAAGTAAAAGATGAAGAATAATAAGAATAAGTAAAATTTGATAACTTTGTAGACTTACGAATGCGTATGGATTGACGTAGAAGTGGATCCACAATCTCAAATGGAGCTTGAGGGACCATAGGAGAAGAGGGACCTTCAGGTGTATCGGAGAATAAAGTGTCAGTACCCGCAGAATGATTAGTACGAATTGGTAGTAAAGGTAACGGGTAAGAACATAAGAATGGGTATTTGAAGTACTAGGAACCTGAGTTGACAAACTATCAGAATTGTCAGAAAAATGATCTATACGAATGAGATCAGATCTAGTCAAACTATGAGTAGTGGATGGAATAGAAAAGAAATGTATATGCTCGAGAAAAACAACATAAGGAGACACATAAAGTTTCTGAGTTATTGGATCAAAACAACGATACCCCTTTTTACCTTCACCATAACCAAGAAAGACACAAATAGTAAATCGAGGTGATAACTTGCTGCGTTCTACATGAGGACGAAGAACAAAACAAGTACAACCAAAAACTCTAAAGAAATTATAATCAGGGCCATACCCATACAACTTTTCGAAAGGAGAAAAACCTGAAATATGAAAAGATAGAATTGTATTAATCAAACTTACAGTAAGAACAGTTTCAACCCAAAACATACTAGGAACAGAAGCAGGCAACAAGAGAGAACGAGCAGTTTCAACAATATGTCTATGTTTTCTTTCAGCAATACCATTTTGTTCAGGAGTATCTGTACACGAAGTTTGGTGAATAGTTCCATCTAAGGTAAGCAGCTCACAAAATTTACTAGAAGTGTATTCCCCACCCAAATCACACCTAAAACATTTGATAACAGTAGAATGTTGAGTTTTGACAAGAGCACGAAATGCTGAGTATATCTCAAAGAATTCAGAACGAAGTTTCATTAAATAAACCCAACAATAACGAGTATAATCATCAATAAAAGAAACATAATATTGAGACCCCCCTTTTGTGGCAACAGGAGAAGACCTCCATACATCAGAATGAATTAAATCAAATGGAGAAGATAAAACAGAAATACTTTGATTAAAAGGTAAAGCTGAAAATTTTGCCAATTTACATCCACTATAATCAGAAATATCACAGGGTTGCAAATTTCCTAAAACCCCTGTAGAAGCCAAAAATCTCAAATGAGAAGACGAAACATGACCTAGGCGAGAATGCCATAAATAAAAACTAGAAGAAGAAGGACTCAAACAAAAAGAAGACAAATCAGCACTAGTAGCAGCAGCAATAACTGGCACTTTTAACTCATCCAAAATATATAGTCCACCCTTCCTACGACCTGTCCCAATCAACTTCTGAGACTGCAGATTCTGCACATAACAAGAAGAAGAGGAAAATGTGACTATCAGAATCACATAATTCACCAACAGAAGCAAGATTTAATATAAGTTTCGGAATATGATAAACATTAGGGAGAGACAAGTAAAGTGTGACAACAGAACCAACACCAGCTAAAGGCATAAGAGTGCTATCAGCAATCATGACAGGGATAGAGGATGAAGGAGACACGGAAGCAAAAGATGAAGAATCTGGAGACATATGATGTGAAGCACCAGAATCCAAGACCTATACATAATGTGACATACCTAAAGAACTTTGAGGTAACTGACCTACGGAAGAAGAAGAAGCAGATATAGCTTGTAGCTTTAAGGAGATAAACTTTTGAAATTGCTTAGCCAAAGTACTAGGATCGGTGAAGGGACCTGATGAAACTACTTCTGTAGTATTAGACTGTGGTGGTTTATAGCCCTGAGGTGGTCTATGAACATTCGATTGGGACTAGTTGCCAGACTTCCATGCTTGAAATTGTTGCTGAAAGTGATTCTGCTATCTCAACTTAGGACACTGAGCCTTACAATGACCTTTCTGCCTACATAAACTGTACTCGTCGGGGGCAACCCTTGCGTAGAACTTATTCTGATTATTAGATAGAGACTTAGAAGGCACTACTAACACAGAAGGATTAGAAATAGAAAGGATTCCATTTTCAAAATAAGACTTGAGACGTATTTCTTCAGCCAATAACTCACTAATAACTGAGTCAACAGAAGGAAGTGGAGAAGATACAAAATTGAACCTCTAAATCCTTCAAAATTACTGGGAAATGGAGTTAAAAACTGTACCAACCATTGCTGCTCTCTACGAGCAATATAGGCACCACATGCTTTTAATTCGTCAGATTCTGTAAGAGTCAATTGATCCCAAAGATCTGTCATAGCAGAATAAAATTCCTGAATACTCATATTCTTCTGCTGAAGAGCTCGTTTGTCATTCTCCAATTGATAGTGCTTTGCAAAATTTGACTGAGTGAATAACCTTTGTAGATGATCCCAAACCTCCTTTGCAATCTCATATTTCTCCAACTCTCAACCTATGGAATGCTCAACAGAATTGTTAATCCAAGTAATAATTTTTGCATTATTTGCTTCTCAAGCATCTATCCAAGCAACATAACTCTCATCGGTATTCTTAGGTTTCACAAAAGTTTCAATAACGTATCCCCACATCTTTTTACCCTTAAGAACATTTCTCATCACGTAACTCCAATACGAATAATTCTTTCCATCCAACCTCACACTCACAGACTTAAGTGAATCGTCTTTTTCAGTAGTCATAATAAAAAAAAAGGAAAAATAGATCGCAAAAGAAAGGAAAACGAAATACCAAATTGCAGAAACTGAAATAAAATCCTCTCGAAATAGTCTCTTTTCTAAGCTGTGTTTAAGATTAAGCTTTGTCCCATGAAACTTTGCTCTGATACCATGTTAAACAATTCAAAAAAAGAAAAAAAGAAAAAGAGGATGCTAGGGTTTCATTAATTCTGCATAATGAAATTGAATACAAAATGGATAACCTAAATATAAAGAGATTATATATATGCTAAAATAAAGGAAACTAAAAATATTATTCTACCCTTTATAAACAATAAAACAAAATAATACTATATTTCTTAACAGTATAAATGACCCGACCTTGGATTTCGTGATTTGGGAAATTTTAAGAAACTTGGATTGCTGATTGAATGGATGATACGATTGAACGACTATAATTTTTGGAAGAGAAGGGTTGGGTGAAAGGGGAAGAAAAAAAGAATGGAGAAAGAAAGAGCGTGGAGAAGAAAAAACAAAGAAAAGGACCGGAGAGGAAAATAAGTATTCTTTTACGGCGTACCGATACGTAGGCCCTAGAAAAATTCACCTCCATTATCTTTGATTTTTACGACATGCAATATGCATGTCGTAAATATTTTTTTATGGCACTCATTTAATGCATATTGTAAATAATATGTTTTTAAAAAAAAATATGAAATTACAAATATTTTTTCTATTAATTTTTACGTCATGCTTGAAAATTATGCCGTAAATCTTAAAATTTTACGGCATGCCCAAAATGTATGCCGTAAATACTTTAAGTGAAAGAACTATTACGGCACACATTTAAGGCATGCCGTAAATTATCTATTTTTACGGCATGTCTTATATGCACGCCGTAAATGAATGTCGTAAAAAGTACATTTTGTTGTATTGTATATTTATAGCTTGGGATGTGATGTACATTTTTTATTATCTCAAGTTTATGGTTCTCTTTTGAAATATAAGTAGCTTGATTTCTTAACTTCTTGAAATTTTCTTAGTTGGATTTTCTCCAATGCACAAATATTATGAAATGGTAGCGCGTTAGGTATAGTAAGGGCATATTTAAAAATATTTATTAAGTGTATATAAATAAATATTATGGAAAAAAACCAGCCCAAATCAGAACCAATGGTTTGGATTTGGTTCCATTTATTAAAAGAATTGGAATGCTTCTATTTACGAAATACCGAAGTACAATGAACAGCTCTGGGTGTTGAAATACCAGAACAATCCTATCGACGTTCAAACTTAGTAATAATGTCCAACACTTTATATTTTAGTGGAAATTACACCAATATGTTTTTTTAACTTTCCAATTCAAAAATAAGGCTTCTTTCTTATAAAATCTGGAGATAATTCAAATTTTCCATCCAGCTATCCAAAACCCTAACCATTTTTCACGTCTCTTCTTTTCTCTTTATCATCTACATTCTCTCTTCTCTCTCTATCGTATTCATTAACCCCTCTTTGTTTATCACGTCCACCAAAAAATCATCGTAGGGAGCAGCGCTCACAGTAGAGAACATTGTTGCGGTGACAACACCGTTGAAATGGCGTGAGTGTTGTTACAACAACGATGAATGAGGTGATTTAGGGAAATTCTGGCAAATTGGGTCATGATTTGGTGCTGGAGTTTTCGGGGTAGTTTGTGGTGCAAGTGATGGTGACAGTGCTTGTGGTGGTGGTAGTGCCCGTGCTAGTGATGATGGTGGGGTGGGTGGGATATAAAGAAGAGTACTTGTGATTATTATGTAATACCCCAAATTTCACATCACATTTGGCCAATATGATTTATGCATTTCATGCTTGATAATGTCATTTGCATTAAATTTCCTGATTGCTTTCTTTTAAATGATGCATTCGATAGTCGAGGTGCTAAGATTTTTATATGGTGTTAGTCTTTGGCTCCTCGACCTAAGAGGTGAGTTTTACATTGAGTTATGGTAGAAAAATTAGGTTAATTTAGGTATTGGAGATTGGCTTGTTAAGCAATGGGAATTTTACATAATCCGAAATTAGTATCGATAAAGTTTAAGCTTTCCGTTCGATTGATCGAGATCACCATAAACCCTATATAGGTAATTGACATAGTTAGTACATGAAGCATGATGTAACATGATCACTATACAATAATATGGGTTTTATATGACGTTATAAATGTTGAGTTACGAATTGTTGAAATCGACCGATAATCAGGTGTCAATCGGGTAAGTAATTAAATAAACGATTGAGGAAGTAATGCTATAAAATATTTTGGGATCTTAGGACAAGTAAATTGGATTGTAAACACATTAAAATAAGTCAAGGATACTTGATTTTTACCTGCAATGATGTGTACAAAATCAGATTGTAACCTCAAGAGACCACCTCATGCTTAGCCACCTCCTACTTGTTGATTTGTCTTGGTAATGGTAGATTCCTTCATCCTTAAGCATTAGCAGCATCTACCACTTCATCCTTAAGCATTAGTAGTCATAATAAAAAAAAAGGAAAAATAGATCGCAAAAGAAAGGAAAACGAAATACCAAATTGCAGAAACTGAAATAAAATCCTCTCGAAATAGTCTCTTTTCTAAGCTGTGTTTAAGATTAAGCTTTGTCCCATGAAACTTTGCTCTGATACCATGTTAAACAATTCAAAAAAAGAAAAAAAGAAAAAGAGGATGCTAGGGTTTCATTAATTCTGCATAATGAAATTGAATACAAAATGGATAACCTAAATATAAAGAGATTATATATATGCTAAAATAAAGGAAACTAAAAATATTATTCTACCCTTTATAAACAATAAAACAAAATAATACTATATTTCTTAACAGTATAAATGACCCGACCTTGGATTTCGTGATTTGGGAAATTTTAAGAAACTTGGATTGCTGATTGAATGGATGATACGATTGAACGACTATAATTTTTGGAAGAGAAGGGTTGGGTGAAAGGGGAAGAAAAAAAGAATGGAGAAAGAAAGAGCGTGGAGAAGAAAAAACAAAGAAAAGGACCGGAGAGGAAAATAAGTATTCTTTTACGGCGTACCGATACGTAGGCCCTAGAAAAATTCACCTCCATTATCTTTGATTTTTACGACATGCAATATGCATGTCGTAAATATAGTTTTATGGCACTCATTTAATGCATATTGTAAATAATATGTTTTTAAAAAAAAATATGAAATTACAAATATTTTTTCTATTAATTTTTACGTCATGCTTGAAAATTATGCCGTAAATCTTAAAATTTTACGGCATGCCCAAAATGTATGCCGTAAATACTTTAAGTGAAAGAACTATTACGGCACACATTTAAGGCATGCCGTAAATTATCTATTTTTACGGCATGTCTTATATGCACGCCGTAAATGAATGTCGTAAAAGTACATTTTGTTGTATTGTATATTTATAGCTTGGGATGTGATGTACATTTTTTATTATCTCAAGTTTATGGTTCTCTTTTGAAATATAAGTAGCTTGATTTCTTAACTTCTTGAAATTTTCTTAGTTGGATTTTCTCCAATGCACAAATATTATGAAATGGTAGCGCGTTAGGTATAGTAAGGGCATATTTAAAAATATTTATTAAGTGTATATAAATAAATATTATGGAAAAAAACCAGCCCAAATCAGAACCAATGGTTTGGATTTGGTTCCATTTATTAAAAGAATTGGAATGCTTCTATTTACGAAATACCGAAGTACAATGAACAGCTCTGGGTGTTGAAATACCAGAACAATCCTATCGACGTTCAAACTTAGTAATAATGTCCAACACTTTATATTTTAGTGGAAATTACACCAATATGTTTTTTTAACTTTCCAATTCAAAAATAAGGCTTCTTTCTTATAAAATCTGGAGATAATTCAAATTTTCCATCCAGCTATCCAAAACCCTAACCATTTTTCACGTCTCTTCTTTTCTCTTTATCATCTACATTCTCTCTTCTCTCTCTATCGTATTCATTAACCCCTCTTTGTTTATCACGTCCACCAAAAAATCATCGTAGGGAGCAGCGCTCACAGTAGAGAACATTGTTGCGGTGACAACACCGTTGAAATGGCGTGAGTGTTGTTACAACAACGATGAATGAGGTGATTTAGGGAAAATCTGGCAAATTGGGTCATGATTTGGTGCTGGAGTTTTCGGGGTAGTTTGTGGTGCAAGTGATGGTGACAGTGCTTGTGGTGGTGGTAGTGCCCGTGCTAGTGATGATGGTGGGGTGGGTGGGATATAAAGAAGAGTACTTGTGATTATTATGTAATACCCCAAATTTCACATCACATTTGGCCAATATGATTTATGCATTTCATGCTTGATAATGTCATTTGCATTAAATTTCCTGATTGCTTTCTTTTAAATGATGCATTCGATAGTCGAGGTGCTAAGATTTTTATATGGTGTTAGTCTTTGGCTCCTCGACCTAAGAGGTGAGTTTTACATTGAGTTATGGTAGAAAAATTAGGTTAATTTAGGTATTGGAGATTGGCTTGTTAAGCAATGGGAATTTTACATAATCCGAAATTAGTATCGATAAAGTTTAAGCTTTCCGTTCGATTGATCGAGATCACCATAAACCCTATATAGGTAATTGACATAGTTAGTACATGAAGCATGATGTAACATGATCACTATACAATAATATGGGTTTTATATGACGTTATAAATGTTGAGTTACGAATTGTTGAAATCGACCGATAATCAGGTGTCAATCGGGTAAGTAATTAAATAAACGATTGAGGAAGTAATGCTATAAAATATTTTGGGATCTTAGGACAAGTAAATTGGATTGTAAACACATTAAAATAAGTCAAGGATACTTGATTTTTACCTGCAATGATGTGTACAAAATCAGATTGTAACCTCAAGAGACCACCTCATGCTTAGCCACCTCCTACTTGTTGATTTGTCTTGGTAATGGTAGATTCCTTCATCCTTAAGCATTAGCAGCATCTACCACTTCATCCTTAAGCATTAGTAGTCATAATAAAAAAAAAGGAAAAATAGATCGCAAAAGAAAGGAAAACGAAATACCAAATTGCAGAAACTGAAATAAAATCCTCTCGAAATAGTCTCTTTTCTAAGCTGTGTTTAAGATTAAGCTTTGTCCCATGAAACTTTGCTCTGATACCATGTTAAACAATTCAAAAAAAGAAAAAAAGAAAAAGAGGATGCTAGGGTTTCATTAATTCTGCATAATGAAATTGAATACAAAATGGATAACCTAAATATAAAGAGATTATATATATGCTAAAATAAAGGAAACTAAAAATATTATTCTACCCTTTATAAACAATAAAACAAAATAATACTATATTTCTTAACAGTATAAATGACCCGACCTTGGATTTCGTGATTTGGGAAATTTTAAGAAACTTGGATTGCTGATTGAATGGATGATACGATTGAACGACTATAATTTTTGGAAGAGAAGGGTTGGGTGAAAGGGGAAGAAAAAAGAATGGAGAAAGAAAGAGCGTGGAGAAGAAAAAACAAAGAAAAGGACCGGAGAGGAAAATAAGTATTCTTTTACGGCGTACCGATACGTAGGCCCTAGAAAAATTCACCTCCATTATCTTTGATTTTTACGACATGCAATATGCATGTCGTAAATATTTTTTTATGGCACTCATTTAATGCATATTGTAAATAATATGTTTTTAAAAAAAAATATGAAATTACAAATATTTTTCTATTAATTTTTACGTCATGCTTGAAAATTATGCCGTAAATCTTAAAATTTTACGGCATGCCCAAAATGTATGCCGTAAATACTTTAAGTGAAAGAACTATTACGGCACACATTTAAGGCATGCCGTAAATTATCTATTTTTACGGCATGTCTTATATGCACGCCGTAAATGAATGTCGTAAAAAGTACATTTTGTTGTATTGTATATTTATAGCTTGGGATGTGATGTACATTTTTTATTATCTCAAGTTTATGGTTCTCTTTTGAAATATAAGTAGCTTGATTTCTTAACTTCTTGAAATTTTCTTAGTTGGATTTTCTCCAATGCACAAATATTATGAAATGGTAGCGCGTTAGGTATAGTAAGGGCATATTTAAAAATATTTATTAAGTGTATATAAATAAATATTATGGAAAAAAACCAGCCCAAATCAGAACCAATGGTTTGGATTTGGTTCCATTTATTAAAAGAATTGGAATGCTTCTATTTACGAAATACCGAAGTACAATGAAACGATCCAGGTGTTGAAATACCGAACAATCCTATCGACGTTCAAACTTAGTAATAATGTCCAACACTTTATATTTTAGTGGAAATTACACCAATATGTTTTTTAACTTTCCAATTCAAAAATAAGGCTTCTTTCTTATAAAATCTGGAGATAATTCAAATTTTCCATCCAAATATCCAAAACCCTAACCATTTTTCACGTCTCTTCTTTTCTCTTTATCATCTACATTCTCTCTTCTCTCTCTATCGTATTCATTAACCCCTCTTTGTTTATCACGTCCACCAAAAAATCATCGTAGGGAGCAGCGCTCACAGTAGAGAACATTGTTGCGGTGACAACACCGTTGAAATGGCGTGAGTGTTGTTACAACAACGATGAATGAGGTGATTTAGGGAAAATCTGGCAAATTGGGTCATGATTTGGTGCTGGAGTTTTCGGGGTAGTTTGTGGTGCAAGTGATGGTGACAGTGCTTGTGGTGGTGGTAGTGCCCGTGCTAGTGATGATGGTGGGGTGGGTGGGATATAAAGAAGAGTACTTGTGATTATTATGTAATACCCCAAATTTCACATCACATTTGGCCAATATGATTTATGCATTTCATGCTTGATAATGTCATTTGCATTAAATTTCCTGATTGCTTTCTTTTAAATGATGCATTCGATAGTCGAGGTGCTAAGATTTTTATATGGTGTTAGTCTTTGGCTCCTCGACCTAAGAGGTGAGTTTTACATTGAGTTATGGTAGAAAAATTAGGTTAATTTAGGTATTGGAGATTGGCTTGTTAAGCAATGGGAATTTTACATAATCCGAAATTAGTATCGATAAAGTTTAAGCTTTCCGTTCGATTGATCGAGATCACCATAAACCCTATATAGGTAATTGACATAGTTAGTACATGAAGCATGATGTAACATGATCACTATACAATAATATGGGTTTTATATGACGTTATAAATGTTGAGTTACGAATTGTTGAAATCGACCGATAATCAGGTGTCAATCGGGTAAGTAATTAAATAAACGATTGAGGAAGTAATGCTATAAAATATTTTGGGATCTTAGGACAAGTAAATTGGATTGTAAACACATTAAAATAAGTCAAGGATACTTGATTTTTACCTGCAATGATGTGTACAAAATCAGATTGTAACCTCAAGAGACCACCTCATGCTTAGCCACCTCCTACTTGTTGATTTGTCTTGGTAATGGTAGATTCCTTCATCCTTAAGCATTAGCAGCATCTACCACTTCATCCTTAAGCATTAGTAGTCATAATAAAAAAAAAGGAAAAATAGATCGCAAAAGAAAGGAAAACGAAATACCAAATTGCAGAAACTGAAATAAAATCCTCTCGAAATAGTCTCTTTTCTAAGCTGTGTTTAAGATTAAGCTTTGTCCCATGAAACTTTGCTCTGATACCATGTTAAACAATTCAAAAAAAGAAAAAAAGAAAAAGAGGATGCTAGGGTTTCATTAATTCTGCATAATGAAATTGAATACAAAATGGATAACCTAAATATAAAGAGATTATATATATGCTAAAATAAAGGAAACTAAAAATATTATTCTACCCTTTATAAACAATAAAACAAAATAATACTATATTTCTTAACAGTATAAATGACCCGACCTTGGATTTCGTGATTTGGGAAATTTTAAGAAACTTGGATTGCTGATTGAATGGATGATACGATTGAACGACTATAATTTTTGGAAGAGAAGGGTTGGGTGAAAGGGGAAGAAAAAAAGAATGGAGAAAGAAAGAGCGTGGAGAAGAAAAAACAAAGAAAAGGACCGGAGAGGAAAATAAGTATTCTTTTACGGCGTACCGATACGTAGGCCCTAGAAAAATTCACCTCCATTATCTTTGATTTTTACGACATGCAATATGCATGTCGTAAATATTTTTTTATGGCACTCATTTAATGCATATTGTAAATAATATGTTTTTAAAAAAAAATATGAAATTACAAATATTTTTTCTATTAATTTTTACGTCATGCTTGAAAATTATGCCGTAAATCTTAAAATTTTACGGCATGCCCAAAATGTATGCCGTAAATACTTTAAGTGAAAGAACTATTACGGCACACATTTAAGGCATGCCGTAAATTATCTATTTTTACGGCATGTCTTATATGCACGCCGTAAATGAATGTCGTAAAAAGTACATTTTGTTGTATTGTATATTTATAGCTTGGGATGTGATGTACATTTTTTATTATCTCAAGTTTATGGTTCTCTTTTGAAATATAAGTAGCTTGATTTCTTAACTTCTTGAAATTTTCTTAGTTGGATTTTCTCCAATGCACAAATATTATGAAATGGTAGCGCGTTAGGTATAGTAAGGGCATATTTAAAAATATTTATTAAGTGTATATAAATAAATATTATGGAAAAAAACCAGCCCAAATCAGAACCAATGGTTTGGATTTGGTTCCATTTATTAAAAGAATTGGAATGCTTCTATTTACGAAATACCGAAGTACAATGAACGACTCACGGGTGTTGAAATACCGTAACAATCCTATCGACGTTCAAACTTAGTAATAATGTCCAACACTTTATATTTTAGTGGAAATTACACCAATATGTTTTTTAACTTTCCAATTCAAAAATAAGGCTTCTTTCTTATAAAATCTGGAGATAATTCAAATTTTCCATCCAGCCTATCCAAAACCCTAACCATTTTTCACGTCTCTTCTTTTCTCTTTATCATCTACATTCTCTCTTCTCTCTCTATCGTATTCATTAACCCCTCTTTGTTTATCACGTCCACCAAAAAATCATCGTAGGGAGCAGCGCTCACAGTAGAGAACATTGTTGCGGTGACAACACCGTTGAAATGGCGTGAGTGTTGTTACAACAACGATGAATGAGGTGATTTAGGGAAAATCTGGCAAATTGGGTCATGATTTGGTGCTGGAGTTTTCGGGGTAGTTTGTGGTGCAAGTGATGGTGACAGTGCTTGTGGTGGTGGTAGTGCCCGTGCTAGTGATGATGGTGGGGTGGGTGGGATATAAAGAAGAGTACTTGTGATTATTATGTAATACCCCAAATTTCACATCACATTTGGCCAATATGATTTATGCATTTCATGCTTGATAATGTCATTTGCATTAAATTTCCTGATTGCTTTCTTTTAAATGATGCATTCGATAGTCGAGGTGCTAAGATTTTTATATGGTGTTAGTCTTTGGCTCCTCGACCTAAGAGGTGAGTTTTACATTGAGTTATGGTAGAAAAATTAGGTTAATTTAGGTATTGGAGATTGGCTTGTTAAGCAATGGGAATTTTACATAATCCGAAATTAGTATCGATAAAGTTTAAGCTTTCCGTTCGATTGATCGAGATCACCATAAACCCTATATAGGTAATTGACATAGTTAGTACATGAAGCATGATGTAACATGATCACTATACAATAATATGGGTTTTATATGACGTTATAAATGTTGAGTTACGAATTGTTGAAATCGACCGATAATCAGGTGTCAATCGGGTAAGTAATTAAATAAACGATTGAGGAAGTAATGCTATAAAATATTTTGGGATCTTAGGACAAGTAAATTGGATTGTAAACACATTAAAATAAGTCAAGGATACTTGATTTTTACCTGCAATGATGTGTACAAAATCGGATTGTAACCTCAAGAGACCACCTCATGCTTAGCCACCTCCTACTTGTTGATTTGTCTTGGTAATGGTAGATTCCTTCATCCTTAAGCATTAGCAGCATCTACCACTTCATCCTTAAGCATTAGTAGTCATAATAAAAAAAAAGGAAAAATAGATCGCAAAAGAAAGGAAAACGAAATACCAAATTGCGAAAGCGAAATAAAATCCTCTCGAAATAGTCTCTTTTCTAAAAATTTGTGTTTAAGATTAAGCTTTGTCCCATGAAACTTTGCTCTGATACCATGTTAAACAATTCAAAAAAAGAAAAAAAGAAAAGAGGATGCTAGGGTTTCATTAATTTCTGCATAATGAAATTGAATACAAAATGGATAACCTAAATATAAAGAGATTATATATATGCTAAAATAAAGGAAACTAAAAATATTATTCTACCCTTTATAAACAATAAAACAAAATAATACTATATTTCTTAACAGTATAAATGACCCGACCTTGGATTTCGTGATTTGGGAAATTTTAAGAAACTTGGATTGCTGATTGAATGGATGATACGATTGAACGACTATAATTTTTGGAAGAGAAGGGTTGGGTGAAAGGGGAAGAAAAAAAGAATGGAGAAAGAAAGAGCGTGGAGAAGAAAAAACAAAGAAAAGGACCGGAGAGGAAAATAAGTATTCTTTTACGGCGTACCGATACGTAGGCCCTAGAAAAATTCACCTCCATTATCTTTGATTTTTACGACATGCAATATGCATGTCGTAAATATTTTTTTATGGCACTCATTTAATGCATATTGTAAATAATATGTTTTTAAAAAAAAATATGAAATTACAAATATTTTTTCTATTAATTTTTACGTCATGCTTGAAAATTATGCCGTAAATCTTAAAATTTTACGGCATGCCCAAAATGTATGCCGTAAATACTTTAAGTGAAAGAACTATTACGGCACACATTTAAGGCATGCCGTAAATTATCTATTTTTACGGCATGTCTTATATGCACGCCGTAAATGAATGTCGTAAAAAGTACATTTTGTTGTATTGTATATTTATAGCTTGGGATGTGATGTACATTTTTTATTATCTCAAGTTTATGGTTCTCTTTTGAAATATAAGTAGCTTGATTTCTTAACTTCTTGAAATTTTCTTAGTTGGATTTTCTCCAATGCACAAATATTATGAAATGGTAGCGCGTTAGGTATAGTAAGGGCATATTTAAAAATATTTATTAAGTGTATATAAATAAATATTATGGAAAAAAACCAGCCCAAATCAGAACCAATGGTTTGGATTTGGTTCCATTTATTAAAAGAATTGGAATGCTTCTATTTACGAAATACCGAAGTACAATGAACGACTCACTGGTGTTGAAATACGAGAACAATCCTATCGACGTTCAAACTTAGTAATAATGTCCAACACTTTATATTTTAGTGGAAATTACACCAATATGTTTTTTAACTTTCCAATTCAAAAATAAGGCTTCTTTCTTATAAAATGCTGGAGATAATTCAAATTTTCCATCCAGCTATCCAAAACCCTAACCATTTTTCACGTCTCTTCTTTTCTCTTTATCATCTACATTCTCTCTTCTCTCTCTATCGTATTCATTAACCCCTCTTTGTTTATCACGTCCACCAAAAAATCATCGTAGGGAGCAGCGCTCACAGTAGAGAACATTGTTGCGGTGACAACACCGTTGAAATGGCGTGAGTGTTGTTACAACAACGATGAATGAGGTGATTTAGGGAAAATCGGCAAATTGGGTCATGATTTGGTGGTGGAGTTTTCGGGGTAGTTTGTGGTGCTTGTGATGGTGACTGTGCTTGTGGTGGTGGTAGTGCCCGTGCTAGTGATGATGGTGGGGTGGGTGGGATATAAAGAAGAGTACTTGTGATTATTATGTAATACCCCAAATTTCACATCACATTTGGCCAATATGATTTATGCATTTCATGCTTGATAATGTCATTTGCATTAAATTTCTTGATTGCTTTCTTTTAAATGATGCATTCGATAGTCGAGGTGCTAAGATTTTTATATGGTGTTAGTCTTTGGCTCCTCGACCTAAGAGGTGAGTTTTACATTGAGTTATGGTAGAAAAATTAGGTTAATTTAGGTATTGGAGATTGGCTTGTTAAGCAATGGGAATTTTACATAATCCGAAATTAGTATCGATAAAGTTTAAGCTTTCCGTTCGATTGATCGAGATCACCATAAACCCTATATAGGTAATTGACATAGTTAGTACATGAAGCATGATGTAACATGATCACTATACAATAATATGGGTTTTATATGACGTTATAAATGTTGAGTTACGAATTGTTGAAATCGACCGATAATCAGGTGTCAATCGGGTAAGTAATTAAATAAACGATTGAGGAAGTAATGCTATAAAATATTTTGGGATCTTAGGACAAGTAAATTGGATTGTAAACACATTAAAATAAGTCAAGGATACTTGATTTTTACCTGCAATGATGTGTACAAAATCAGATTGTAACCT
Organism: Fraxinus americana; assembly: GCA_035079005.1. Lineage (NCBI taxonomy): Eukaryota > Viridiplantae > Streptophyta > Magnoliopsida > Lamiales > Oleaceae > Fraxinus > Fraxinus americana. Next base: position 9,984,546 of record CM068719.1, read on the forward strand.
CAAGAGACCACCTCATGCTTAGCCACCTCCTACTTGTTGATTTGTCTTGGTAATGGTAGATTCCTTCATCCTTAAGCATTAGCAGCATCTACCACTTCATTAAGACTTCAAATATGTAACTTATCATCACTAAAATTCATATAAATGAGCCAAGGATTGGTACAAGATCAAAAGGTAACTGGAAGGAGACACATCTTACTTAGCATGTGATGAGTTGTAAAGTTAACCTCAAATTCCTTCAACCTTAAGTCTTCTATCATGTCCTCTAAAGCCTTGTCACCTTATATTGGATAGGTATATGTCTTATTAGTCACATGCTAAGTAAGATGTGATTAAGAGTACAAAAAGGAGCTCGGAAAGTGAGTCAGGCAGCATTAGGTGTTTTCTTGCAGCCATCCTTGACTCTTCCTTTCCCCTCGGAAAGTGAGTCAGGCAGCATTAGGTGTTTTCTTACAGCCATCGTTGACTCTTCCTTTCCCATATTTGGACTTTTATGTGACTAATATGACATATGCCTATCCAATATAAGGTGACAAGGCTTTAGAGGATGTGATAGAAGACTTAAGGTTGAAGGAATTTGAGGTTAACTTGACAACTCATCACATGCTAAGTAAGATGTGTCTCCTTCCAGTTACCTTCTGATCTTGTACCAATCCTTGGCTGGTTTGTATGAATTTTAGTGATGATAAGCTACATATTTGAAGTCTTAATGAAGTGGTAGACGTTGCTAATGCTTAAGGGTGAAGGAATCTACCATTACCAAGACAAATTAACAAGTAGGAGGTGGCTAAGCATGATGTGGTCTCTTGGGTTTACAATCTGATTTTGTACACATCATTGCAGGTAAAAACCAAGTATCCTTGACTTATTTTAATGTATTTACAATCCAATTTACTTGTTCTAAGATCCCAAAATATTCTATAGCATTACTTCCTCAACCGTTTATTTAATTCCTTACCTGATTGACACCCGATTATTGGTCGATTTCAATAATTCGCACCCCAACATTTATAACGTCGTATAAAACCCATATTATTTTATAGTGATCTTGTTACTCCATGATTCATGTCCTAAAGGTGTCAATGACCTATCTAGGGCTTATGGTGATCTCGATCAATCGAACGGAAAGCTTAAAACTTTATCGATACTAATTCCGGATTTTGTAAAATTCCCATTGCTTAACAAATCAATCTCCAATACCTAACTTAACCTAATTTTTCTACCATAACTCAATGTAAAACTCACCACTTAGGTCGAGGAACCGAAGACTAACACCACATAAAAATCTTAGCACCTCGATTATCGAATGAATCATTTAAAAGGAAGCAATCAGGAAATTTAATGCAAATGACATTATCAAGCATGAAATGCATGAATCATATTGGCCAAATGTGATGTGAAATTCGGGGTATTACACTTACTGAAATGTTCAGTCAAATGAGGCCACACATACTAGCCTTGGAAGAGCCAGTGATTGGCAAAAGGCTAATCAAAGAACTTTAGATGAGTTGTGAACAACAAAGGAAAATGGCTGACATTCAAGCCTTTAAAGCCAAGTTAATGGCTTTCAATAAAGAATGTAAAGACAAGACGAAAGAAAAAGCAGCATTAAAAGTATTGGGAAACAAATTAGCAGTGTTTGAGTTGGAGCAGAGTATTGGCCGAGAAATCAATGAGGTGGATTGTTTAGAGGAGGAAGTGCCTATAAGGTACGTGGACGATGAAGTAATGAGAATCACAAAGCCTGGATACGCTCAAACACAAGACCCTCTGATTAAGGTGAATATTGGCGACGAAGGGAAAGATCGCCAAACATTTGTCAGCCAGATGCTCGATCAAGAGGTTAGTAATAAATTACTCGCTTTGTTAAAAGAATATAAGGATTGTTTTGCTTGGGAATATGAACATATCCCTAGTTTAGATAGAAATTTGGTAGAACATAGATTACCAACTAAACAGAATTTTAGGCCACACAAGCAACCTCCTAGACGTTTTGCCCCTAACGTACTTCCTGAAATCAAGAAAGAAATAGAGCGATTGTTAAAAGCAGGTTTTATTCGAATGGCGAGATACATAGAATGGTTGTCTAATATAGTGCCAGTACTAAAAAAGAATGGTAAGTTAAGGGTGTGTATAGATTTTAGAAACTTAAACTTAGCCACGCCCAAACTATCTAATGTCTACGGTAGATTCTTTAGTAGACTCGACTGTCGGACACGTAATATATTCCTTTATGGATGGGTACTGAGGATACAATCAAATTTACATAGCTGAAGAAGACATACACAAAACTGCCTTTAGATGCCCTGGATCTTTGGAATGTTTTGAGTGGGTAGTTATGACTTTCGGCCTGAAGAATGCAGGGGCAACTTATCAAATAGTAATGAATTTGATTTTTCATGACATGATAGGGAAGTTTGTCGAAGTATACATAGATGATATAGTGGTCAAATCCATTAAAGAGGAAGACCATTTTGAACAACTGAGATGTTTATTTGAGTGAATGAAGCAGTATAAAATAAAATTGACTCATTTGAAGTGTGCATTTGGTGTTAATGCAGGAAACTTCCTTGGTTTTCTAGTGCACAAAAGGGGAATTGAACTCGATAGAAATAAAACAAAAGCCATTGTAGAGGCCAAACCACCTAGCAACAAAAAAGAGTTGCAAAGGTTTCTAGGTCAAATAAATTTTTTAAGATGCTTTATTTCTAATTGTGCAGGGCGAACGAAAACTATTTCGCCTATTTTAAAGCTAAAAAATCAGGACGAATTCGTCTGAAAAGAAGAGCATTAAAAGGCTTTTGAAAGTCTAAAGACGTATTTATCGAGTCCACCAGTGTTGGTGTCACCGATCTAAGGACGGCCAATGAAAGTATATATATCGGCTGAACAAGAGTCAATAGTTGGAATGGTCGCACAAGAAGACCAATTTGGTGAAGAAATGGCAGTTTACTATTTGAGTAGACGGTTAACAAAATGTGAATGTAATTATTCTGCTATTGAAAAATTATGTCTTGCATTATATTTCACATGTACAAAATTAAGGACTTATTTACGGCCTGTAACCGTTTATTTGATTTCTAAAGTAAATTTGGGTACAAAATTAAGGACTTATTTACGGCCTGTAACCGTTTATTTGATTTCTAAAGTAAATTTGGTCAAGTATATGTTCTCTCGCCCTATTTTACACCAAAGAGTGGGCCTTTGGACTTTAGCATTGTCAGAATTCGAAATACAATGCATACCCTAAAAGGCAGTAAAAAATCAGGCCTTGACTAACTTTCTGGCCGATCATCCATACCTTGACATGCCTGAGGAGATTGAATTAGAAATCAACTTATTTGATTTAAAACCTTGGATTTTATATTTCGATGGATCAAAAACCTCCAGAGGTGCATGGGTAGGAATAGCATTGATAAATTCTTTAGGGATTTGTTACAAGTTTGCATTCACTTTGGATAGGATGTGTACCAACAATCAAGTTGAATACAAAGCCTTAATTGTGGGTTTAGAGCTGATGATAGATATGGGAATAAAGAATGTGATTATTAGGGGCGATTCTCAATTGGAAATTCACCAATTGATTGGCAATTTTAAATGCCAAAGTAATTCCATCGTAAGTCAATATGAAATCGCCTAATGATTGTTGGAAGAATTCGACCAAGTAGAGCTTCAATGTGTTAATATGATATATAATGACATAGCAAATGAGTTGGCCCAAATGGCCTTAGGGTATTCAAAGGCTTTAAATTGGGAATCTACTTGTGAATATAGAGTAATATTGCCCTTAGTCCAAAGAAGGGTGAGAATGATCGAAATTCATTGCATACAAGATGGAGATGTAATAGATTTGAGAGCGGAGATTAAAAGGTTCTTCAAAGAACCTAATAAAGAAGTTAGTAGAAAAATAAAGTTGTGTTTGCTAAATTATACATTAATAGATGAAGAGTTATTTAAGAAACGCTTTGATGGTATATTACTAAAATGTGTAAGTTTGCAAGAAGCCAGAACAATCATGGCTGAAGTGCATGAAGGGATATGTGGAGCTCATCAAGCCGGCCAAAGGATGAGATGGTTAATTATTAGAAATGGATATTTTTGGCCCAAAATGGGAGAATCATATGTTCAATATGCGAAGAGTTGTCTAGTGTGCCAAAAGCATGGTCCAATACAAAGGCTTTAGTAAGAGAGATGGCACCCATTATTAAACCCTGGCCATTCAAGGGTTGGGCGATCAACTTGATAGGAAAAATTTATCCCCTATCATCCAAGCAACATACATTTGTTATAGTTGTAACAGATTTCTTCCCTAAGTGGGTAGAAGCGATACCTTTAAAGGAGTTCACCCAAAAAAGTGTCATAAAATTTATCCGTGATCATATTATTTATAGATTTTGGATTCCACAAACTTTGATGGTAGATCACGAAACTTCCCTAAATAGAGATCAAGTGAAGGAATTCTTGAACGAGTTTGGGGTTAAGTTAGTAAACTCCACTCCATATTACGCTCAATCCAATGGATAGACAGAATCTTCTAATAAGATTCTAAAAAATATCATAAGGAAAATGATAGATGAAAATGCCAAAAATTGGCACGAATGTTTAAACAAGGCCTTATGGGCTTATAGGACGTCGCCTCGGTCAAGTACCAAAGTTACTCATTTCCAACTTACTTATGGACAGGAGGTCGTTTTGCCCATGGAAATCAATGTGCAATCAATTAGAGTGTATTTGTAACATAAGTTAAGTGACGGTGAGTATGCCAAGTCACTAGTTTAAAACTTATTGGAGTTGGACGAATTAAAATTGGATGTCCTAGATAGATTGCAAGTTCAAAAACAAAGGATAGCTAAGTTTTATAAGAAAAAAGTTATAGCCAAGTCTTTTAGCTTGGGCGAATTGGTTTGGAAAATAATACTCCATTTGGATAGCAAAGATCCAAAGTATGACAAGTGGTCGCCCAATTGGGAAGGGCCATATAAAGTGAAAATCGTGTTGCCTAATGGGGCCTATTATTTGGAAGATTTAGACAACACCAAACACGTAAGATTCATTAATGGTAAATACTTAAAAAATATGTTCATTTCTTATGGGAAAGTGAACAAATAAAAGCATAATCAAAACAATTGTGTTGAGCAATCGTAAATAAATAATACAAGAACGACGTACGTTCAAATAAATTCCTTTATTATCAAATACCCATTACAAATTGTGAGATGCAACATACGAGACGCTCTATGCAAAATATGAAATGTCCCATAAACCACAATTGGAGATGGACTACTATAATTCCTCTGCCAGTGACGGTGAAAATTGTGGACTGGCTCCAACCGTCTTCCTAAATGCATCGCTGCAATGGCAGGTAAAGAGACTGAGAAGCACTCTCAGCAAGCTAAATGGCCTGAGAAGCACTCGCAACAGGTAATTGCCTTCCATCATTGAACTCCCTCTGGAGAACATAAACGGAGGTGCTAAGAATACCTTCATTGGCCAAAGACCATTTCATATATCTCCCATACCAAAGGTGACATCAAGACAAATAGCAAAATGAATAGATCAATTGATCTGTTTCTATCGAGGAGGGAAGTGTTTGACCAATTGTATAAGATACCAAATGATGGCAGCAAGTTAGTTTTCGAAAGAAAAGAATGGAAATGAAGATGATAAGTGCGGAACACATACGCATTTATAGAGGCGTGAAGATGAAAAGACAGAATGTGAACGGCCACATACATGCATTAAATGGCCCAAAGTCTTGGAAAAGGAGATTAGAATACTAAGAGGAATGTACATGAGTTTTAGCATAAGGTAATTAAATGCTTGAAGGGTTTGACGATTGAAGAAAACGTCAATTAATATGCAGATGAATAAATTAATCGTTCATTAATAATAATGGCTGCCGTTATATCCAAAATTAGTAATAGCGGCTAGCATGAAATTACAAAAAGGAAAGTAAAGACATCAAATGTCTTATTTACAATTTGCCCACAAGCTGAACACATTTGTTCTCTAAGTCTTACCCAATCCTCATCCTGCCTAGAAGAGGTGGTAGATCTCTCAGTTACGATCTCGTCATCAACCTCCTGCTTCTTGTAACGTTCAACCAAAGACTTGGTTCACTCTATTCCTTGGGAAGCGTTGCACTTTTTGGTAGCTATCCTAGCCTTGCAGTCATCCATTTTTGCTTGAGGTTCCCTCATCTCTGCAACCAAACTTATCATTAAGGAATCTTCAATCATAACTTCAAAGGAGATTTCGTTCAATTTAGCCTTGGCTTTATCAATCTCTTGAAGTAAGGATTTTCTTTCAGAGGCAGTACGAAGATACCGAGTACTCTTGGCCTTCAATTTGATATTTCTGGCTAGCAAGAGAGGATCTCAGAATGGATAGCCTTCAACGTCGCCTTAAAATCAGAAGAAATATTGAGCGACGGAAATGTAAGTGCTTGTGCCAATTTCGTACTCAAAAGCTCAAATTTATCCTTTTGTTTAGCAGCACTAGCCGTACTAATATCCATATCCATGAAAGCAACATACTTAAGCACTGATTGCTTGTGTTTATTTTCCTCTGAGAAAGCAGAAGATGAAATAGAAGGATGACTGGTTGAAGAAGGACAGGATGTCTTTACTTTTTCCCAAGAGGTAAACAAGTACTGGATAGAACGTACAATGGCATCAGCGCCCATCAAAGAAAGATGCCAACATTTAGTATTTTCACTACAATAAACGAAGTGAGAATGAAAGAGAAGCAAAAGTTTACCTCATCAGCAATCTTAGAAAGTTCAGGCACATCACTAATTGGTTCCACCACTTGTGGAGACTTCCCCTTATCTGGGCGAGTAGACGCTGCTACAATGGGTAGGTCCATGGAAACCTTTGCATAATTCAAGAAGCAATGAATCGAAAACCAATAGCAGAAACAAGGGTGAAAATATCAAAATATGTCCTACCTTCTGGTTCGATGCTTGACGCCCTAGGGAGTTGGCAACTCTTCAGTTGGTTGTGATGAAGACTCTGGGACTAAGGATGTCTCTTTAAGCATGGTCCCTTTATCAGCTGGTTTGGATAAAGCAGCTTCAATAGGAGGCGATGGAGCAGGAGTTGCTAAGGCCAGAGCCTTCGAAAGGGAGGCTGAACTCTTCTGGAAAATTCAGGTAAAGCATTAACACATGAAGGATGGTGTTTCATGAATGAACAAACTTAATTACCTTTCTCTTAAGGATAAGAGGTGCATCATCATCATCATCATCATCAACTTGCAAAATGGGAAAAGCTGAAGCAGGCCGTTTGTGGCTGGGGACACTTTTGGCGGTAGTAGCCTGAGTAGGCGGAGAAGCAGATGGAAGAATAGGACGTTTAGCGTGAATAGGTGAGGAAGGATTCCTAATGGACACAGGGGTGACCAGAAGGGGAGAAATAGAGGAAGTGTCTGGCCGATCCAGTGAATGGAAAGCACGATTAGCATAGTTGTAAACAATCTGCGTTTTACTGATGGCCAGAGCTGTTCAAAAAGGGGATGAACGACAGAACTAGAGTTGAAATGAGCTAATGAGAAGTTGTTTGTCAAAAGAATGTTGTGAACATCTATAGTTTGTGTTGTACTTTATTAATAGTATAAAAACGGTCCGTCAAACTTTTAGAGTAACAAGGAGGAACCGGCTAGGTTTGGCCAAAACCAAGTTGACGAGCAAAGAATTGGGGAGCATATATTTCAACCCCAGCCTTGGCATTTGTCCCTTTAACAATATCATGGAACAATTCTCTCCCGATCAAAAATTGGACCAAAATGGGCAAAGAAGTGCTCACTTCAGCCAAAGTAAAAGGAGGCCGCACATAAAGAGGGATTTGATGAGGAGAAAAAGGGAAAAGGAAGGTGTTGAATTCAAAGTATAAAAGAATGTAAAAACGTCCCTACTAGACATATTCACAGGGCTCAATTGGTGAATGAACAACCCATAACAGCTGACTGTTCGAGGAGAAGATGGTGGAGCACCAAGTTGTAAAAAATAGGCTCTCAACCACAATTGAACAAGCTAAAGAGGCCCACTGCCAGTGGGAGATGCGCCATTCCTTAATTGGAATTGAAGAGAAGCCATGCCTCTATAAAATGCAGCCAAAAAGAATGAACACAAATTCAAAGACCTGTAGCGTGCTAATTCATACGATAGAGGCAGATAACTCATGGAGGGTTTCAGGATGGGGACACAAAGAACATATTTACAAAGCCAGACCTGAAGGAAGGCAACATGCTCAGCATGATTAGGCTCAGAATTGGAAGCAGTATAAATGTCTTGCATGTTTGAGTAAGATTCAGCAATTTTCTTGTCAAACTTTGGGACAACACTGGAAATCAAAATGCCAGGAAAGATAGTATCGTCCAAGGGCGGAAGATTCACTAGGGCTCTAATATCACTTAGAGTAGTGGATATTGGGCCAAGAGGAAAAACTCAGAAGACCAAAAACTCAGGGCGATTGGAAAAAGTATTGAATCATAAGTTGGGGGAAAAATGTAATTTCTAATAGATCCAAAATCTTAGCACAATCAAAAATTGATTTGGTGGGATCATGATTTACCATACATGCATGCCATCTACGAAAATCAGAATCAGTTTTTGGCCAAGAACGAATACCTTTGTCGTGGATTGGCTTCAATGGCAAAGAGTTCAGAAAAGGAGGGTCTTGAGTACAAGGGAACAACTAACCCACCGCCGCTTGTCCAACAACTTCAGCATCATTGAATGATGGGCCTAGATAGAATTCATTGAGGTCAACATTGGTTTGTGCAAGGAAGTTCGAATTTATATACGGTCTAGTAAGGAGGTTTTAGAAATCCTCGAAACTGAAAGAATTATCGGAATGAGTTTGTGAAGTCGCCATTGGATGCAAAATACAGTTTTGTGAGATTCGCCTAAAGAACGTAGCAGAGGAACAAGAAGATGAACAGTGATCTTATAGAAATGCACGATGTAAAGACGTGGAGGTAATGGCGCGATGAAGTGGCGTGTATTTTGGGTTAATAAGGGTTTGTAACGTTACACCTTTTCAGGGAATAGAAGGGTTACCGCCAAACGAAAATAATGATTGAAATCCTTGGGAATTTCAAATATTGTCGAAAAATACAAAGGAAGAATATGGCAAAAATTAATAATTGATATTAATTCTGCCATATTGGGGGGTAATTGTTGACACACAAAAGTGTAGCCCAAATTGAACAGTCTAGAGAATGAAGCCCAACTAGGAAATCCAGGATGAAGGCCCAAATAGAACCGTTATGGAATGTAGTGAAGGCCCACGAACAAAGTACCATCATCGCCCAAGCTTGCAAGACACCCAAAGGTCTGAGCGAATGGAGTGCCTTATTATCGTCCAGAGCGATGACCCCGTTCTCGCCCAAACCCTCAAATCGCCCAAGGACTGAACGAATCTAAGGTGTCATAGTTATCCAATACAGCAGTTATTGAAGCGATTATTAAGCAAATTTATTACACCCCACGATCCAAGAATTCAGGTTGTAGGCAGTTAAATGACAAGAGTAATGGCAACGGTTATAAAATGGTAGTTCCATGATAAGTTAGCCATGATGGAAAAAATGGGCAGTTATAGAACGACAAGCAGTCTCCGAACGGTTTTTGCAAGAAGAACTGCCCAAGGAGTATAAAAGAGAAAAGAGAACATGAAAGAAGGATCCCGAATTAAACACCACTTCATCATGTACTCATGTGCTTGCGCCCCTTGGAGGCATTCTATTTATTTCCAATTGTAATCTTCATCAATAAACACTCATTTTTGGAACTTTGTCTCAAGAGGTATGTTCCTTACACAATCGTCTGAACCCATTTTTAATTGTTAGCGATAATCCGCGCGAAACAACATATTTTTCCATATTAGAGAACTTCATTAACAATGTGATGAGATTTACATTATGTTTGGCACCTATTCTCTATCTTATTCTCATTCTCATTTTTTTCTCTTCATTTCAACCACACATTCTTCCAATAAAATAATATTACACACAAATCTAAAACTTTTCATAACTTTTCCACCACACATTCTCTCATCAATCACTATTCTAAAAATTTTTATCTTTAAAAAATGGGTGTCAAACACACCCTTAGAAGAGTACGCCAAGACAAATGTCGAAAATAATTAGAATAAACAATTTGTGTTTGAGTTATCGATTACTAAAGAACACCTAATAAGCTTGACCGACGTATAAGTAAAATTTATAAAATTGAAAAGAAGAAATCATCCTAGACTGTTATGATTAATTAATACTAATGCTCAGATTGAGTGTTATAATTATAAAAAAATCATTCATACGCATTGTCATTACATAATTGCAAAAAAATAAAATTGCTGAAATAAATAGAGAAGTCATGTTATTGAAAGAAACCACCACTAAGCATCCATGCACTTATATTTTAGAATTGAGAATTGGAGTCAAGTCTATATGTATTTAGAGAAATTTTAATTGACTTTTTGATGTGAATCAATGAATTTCTTAGATGTCAACAATGTCTATTAATGGTAACACAAGAAAAAAGAAGTAAATTTAGTTATTAGTTGGGTTCAGGTGGACTCCATTATTTGGAAAAATCAATAATCATAAGACATGAAAAATCTCAAGCTCTAGAAAACCCAATTTTCGAATTTTTAATTAAATTAATTAGATTTTTTTGAATAAGTTAATAAGTGGAATTAAGAAAGTCTAATTTGAACAAAGTTGAGTCTCTTATTTGAAAAATAGCACCCATTCACCTTTTGACGTCCCTTTTGAAATTTAACTCTATAATGAAATTTTATCTTGGGAAGTAACACAAAACATCATCATCGCTTGCACTCATAGTGCAAACCATCCATATCATTACAAATTTAACATTTACACCCTCGTTTCAATATTTTCTTGTGAAATTGATCATTTTCTACTCATTCCGTCAATTCTTTCTGTCAAATATAGTTAATTGGTGCAAAATGCCTCTATTGTTTGCTTTATTGCACAAAAGATATTTATCATCTATTGTCTCCATTAAATCTTTGTAAAATAAGTAATTTACTTTCCTCTTTAAATGAATGAATAAAAAAGAAAGAAAAAATATAATAAAATAAATAATTGTTGAAGTCCTAAAATTTTCAAATAGTGAAAATGAGCTCCACTTAAAATAACTTAAAACATATTAAAAATAAAATCTATCATCCAAAAAAAAAATACATTTTCCTCTTAACTGGGTATGTATTAGAACGGTTAGGATTGGGATTTGAATGAAAATCTTGAATTTTTTCTAATGGAAGAAGAAATTCTATCTTCAGACATCATTTTGTAAGGTAAAAGAAACTTGAACAAAATTGGAGCAAAATTTACAAGTTAATATAGTGTGTGTATATAAATGCATGTGTGCACGCACGATAGAGAGAGAGGGGGGGGGGGGGGGGGGGGGGAAGATACAAACAAGAATTTGCTAAAAATAACTGAATCTCTGAAAAACTCCTATAACTTCGCTCAAAACAAAAAGTTATTGAAACGTGAAACTTGATTACAGATGAATATCTAATCCTTGGATGGACCACAGTGGAACGGGAGGATGGGTGTTGATGGTGGCCGATGGCAGGATACGAATTTTTATAGGGAAGAGGAACCATTTTGTTTTGTTTGTACTTCTTTTTTTAAAAAAAGATGGAATTCTAGTTGCAATTATTTATTTATTTTGTATTATTTCTTTCTTTTTTTATTTGTTTACTTAAAAAGGATAGTAAATTAGTGATTTTATAATGCTTTAATGAAAAAAAAAAAAAAAAATTAAGGTAAGGACATTTTACACAATGAAGGCAAATAATAACATTTTGCACCTATTACCCATATTTGACGGAAGAAATTGATCGAAGGAGATGGAAAGGACCAACTCCGAAAAAAAGGTAAAAATGAGGGTGCAATTGTCAAATTTGAAACGATATAGATATTTGCGCAATGAGTGCAAATGAGGGGAACACTTCGTTCTAATTGCCCTTTTTAATCTTCAATCCATTGCTAATTATGTCACTTTATTATAAATTTGATATGTACAGCTTTCCTGAGCAAATAAAAGTTGTACTTGGTCTCACAATCTTCGACTATTTTAGTATCATACTACATCGCTTTAATAAAATTGAAGTATAAATAAAATTTATTCATTAAAAAAAAAATTAACTTTCACCATCACATTGAGATATCATAATCTTGATTGTAAAGTCATCGAATTGGACTCAGACTCCTCAAATATCCAAATATAATAATTTCGACAGCTCTTTTTCTTTCCCACATATAATGTTCAATACAATCTTGCAATATCAAATAAAAGGGAAAAAAACGAAAGAAAGTAAAGAAGTCTTGAAAAGCGATTTGTTATAGTTTCAAAAATCTAAACCAGCTCTAAGTATGATCATATTATTTGGCACTATGATAAAAGGTTGGCATAACCTATTCGATAATCTATCAACGGCCTGGTATAGTACAAAATATCTATCTCATTGGAGGAAAGTATTATGGAAACTCGAAATTCTACCAAAAGTGCGCATGCTCATTTGGAGAATTCATCAAAACGCATTTCGCTAAAATTAAATATGGTGCAGTGCCATCTTATAGCAAATATCGGTGGAGCAGATGTGGACATATATGATAATTGATCGTTTGATTTTCCACAAATGAATGAAATTGTGAATAAGCAATATAGTAGTGCATAGAGTGTCGAACCTATGATAACTATGTATTCAATTGAGTTCAAATTAATTGCAAGTTTAATCGAATAGGAAACAATTTTTGTGATTTTTTAACACTAATCCCTAAATTATCAATTAAACCAATGAAAGTAAGTAAATGTGTGTTGCAAATATGTGATATGCATTTCTAAGATGTCGAATATCCTTTATTATTCCAATTTTAGTGTAACAATTAAAGTGACAATTTGAAATCATTCATGTTAGTCGATGTTCCTAATTTAATTGAAAGTCTTTCTCGATAGCGTTCAAATATATTTCCCTCATCAGATCACTCTATCTCTCGATTAAAGATGCAAACATGATAAATATATTAATAAGTGTTAACATGATAAATATATTAACAAGTGTTAGAACGCCTGTTGAAACCATATAAAACATAGATGTATATCTCCACCATCTATCGAACTTTACAATATTTATTACATTATGCTTAAACCCTATTGTCTATTACGATAACAATAAAATCTACTAACAATTCAATTGGTAATCAAGCAATTCAAAAGAACGATAAAAACGATAATAAACATTCACCAATCAAATCAAATTAAAGTCAAAATAATTAATTAAAACCTAAAAATATCATAACAAGGGTTGATTTCATCCTGACAATATATAAATTAGCATACCATATTGAAATTACAAGAAATTATATTTAAGTGAAAAGATATAATCCAGATTTTTGGTAAATTGAGAAGATGGGGATGAACATGAATCTTAAAATCTTAAATCTCTTCAATGGTTTTTTTGATGAATCTCCACTTGTATCTTCCCTTATTTGTACAAAAATAAAGTTTGGATATTCACTTAATTAAATTTTTACAAGTCCACTTCAATTATCTCACAAAAACTATGAATTTTTTTTCCTTTTTTGATAATAATTGATGAATATTGAAGTACAATTCTTTAATATGTATTATGCGGTTAGGTATTTGTAGGAATAGAAAACTGGTTGAAAATCACATCCAAATTGATTTTTAAAAGAGTTCCAATCGAATAAGGTAAATTGCCTTCCACTCGAATTTTTTGTCTTTGTACAGCAATAAGTATTTTCGTTATAACTTTCTCTCCCGATATTCGATTGAGGCGATTCAAAGTTCATTAGAAAAATAACTCAAAGAGATACAACATTTCAAGAAATATAATTTTTTCAATTTAGACATTCAATATGTCAAAAATGGATTTCAATCTTCATATAAAAGATTGGAAATTGATTTTGATAATATTTTGATCATATTTCATTCCTTTTTGAGTTCTAATTCCATCCAATTGTCTCATAACAATCTTCAAAGTGTAATCTTGTGGTTCGAAAAAACTATTAAATATTTGCAATTTGATTCTTAAACTTTGAACTTTCCCATTTTCCTTGATTTTTATTTGTTTCTTCCAATTCCTTTTTTAATTCATAGAGTTTCACCTATTAAACATACAATATAATAATTTATAATATATTTTGTCAAAAGAACTATCAAATATCGCTATTTTAGGCCCGAATAATTGTATAAAATACACTTATCAAATACACTCAAACTTAAACATTTGTTTGTCTTCAAACAAAACTATAACTTAAATAACAACAAATACACAAACATGCAAAAATATTTGATTAGGCAATCTAACTTATCTTGGTATTTAAAATTATAGTATTCAATCTATAAACCGTTTCAAAATCACAATACCAAACCAATATTAACTCTTCCAATGTAAAACTAACGTGTGTATGTGAAGAAATAAGTAGACCATCATGAATTTACAAGTTGTTTCAATTTCCGACCCTCTGTGGTCAAATATATCATGTCACCTCTCTTATGATTCACACTCTCAAACTTGTTCTTTTTGCCCTTTTTTCTCTGTGTGTAATCTAAAGTTGAATTTTTCATTACTATCATCACCCATCTCTAGTTCAGGTGGACACTAATAATTGCAAATCAACACATCAATGAACAAAGATATCTAATTCTTTGATTGCTTCGACCTCCAAGACTAGACTAGGCTAATAATCCATCATCAGAAGTCCAATCTTTTCAAATAAGTGTTTGGGGCTTAATCGGGGTATTTGGCTCGTCTTCTGTTTCATATACAAATAAGTGTTTGGGGCTTAATCGGGGTATTTGGCTCGTCTTCTGTTTCATATACTTGTTTTTGTTTTTTTCAAATTTTCATCATTCTCTTTTTTTGGACTCTCTCTCTCTCTCCCTCCCTCCCTCCCTTGAGTTTTCTATATGACCCATGTAACGAATTTCTAGCCGATAACTCTCAAGTCCAATGATTTTAGGGTACCATGTTGTAAATACAC
Organism: Fraxinus americana; assembly: GCA_035079005.1. Lineage (NCBI taxonomy): Eukaryota > Viridiplantae > Streptophyta > Magnoliopsida > Lamiales > Oleaceae > Fraxinus > Fraxinus americana. Next base: position 9,999,588 of record CM068719.1, read on the forward strand.
TAGCAGGGTTAATAACTCGAGTCATAAAGGTTACGAAAAGATTTCTTTTATAGATTTTTCTACTATGATTAGTATAATGTCATTCATTAAACACCCATATAATCAAATTGACATCTAAATTAAGATTTTCAGCCCAATTTATCCCGCTAATTTAAGACAATCCACACAAAATTTCACACATAAAATCTCAATTTACATCCGTATCTTCCTACAACAGCAAAATACCCCCAAATTGTACTAAATTTGGTCTAATGATAAGTAATTTAGTATGGTTTGAATACATCATCTATGCCCAACTATATCAATTAGATGAATCAACTCATATCATCACATTATCCAACTTAATTCTAGTACACATATAATATCAACTTTTGCAAGGTTAAGTCTCAATCAGTATAGCAAACATCCTAGCAACACAAAATCTCAAATTTAATCATCATTACCGGTCAGACTATCTAATCCACACAAGCACACAACCAAAAATGAGAAAATATTTTTTGCTATTATATATTAAAGAAATAATGAAAAATAAACACGCAGATACTAAAAACAATCGAAAAGTAAAAACTCAAAGTTTCTTCCACCCCCAAACTTAAAACCGAAATTGTCCTTAATGTCATAAAGTATAAGCAAGAATATAAAGGACGTGGAAGAAAAGGAAGAATGTACTCCCCGAATTTTTCGGTTGAAGGTGTGAGACACTATGTGTGATGGCTAAACAATCTTTTTCATCATACTTTTCCCTTGGTCTATGTTGGTTTAAGTATTTCGCGAAGTCATGTTCCTTCACATAGGGTTCAAATCAAACATTAAAGATCAAATAACCTAAAACATGTTTTACTTAGCCCAAACAATCGAAATAACACACAATACATTTAATGGCCTAAGTGGAAACAAGATAGTATTGTGATATCCTATAAATTGAAATGTACCTAAGTTTAATGCAAATTAATAATCAAAATAAATATATATGCAATTCGGTATTGAAAAAAAGAGTAAATAAAAGAGTTAGAAAATTTGGTTGCCTCCCAATAAGTGCTTAATTTATAGTTTTAGCTAAACTATATGGATAGATTGGTCATGGTGGCTCATGTTGGAATTTTGCAACCTTACACTCATTGCAGTTTCAAGTCTTGCATCCTCTTTTTGCCCTCCAAACGTTGAACTCTCCATTCTCATCTCGTCCAAAGCTCCCTAAATTTTTAGGCTTTGTCTCATTTGAGCATTATTGCACCTTTTGAGCAATATAATTGTAGTTTTCTTTAGCCTTTTTGCTAATCTCTTCATGTAATGGGTTCTCGATAGTAGTGTAGATCTTGAATTTCAAAGTCCATGATAGCTATCTACCCAAGATAAATAATGCAGCATCACATGGCTCCTCTATATCTAGGATAATGAAATCAATTGGGAATATGAATTTGTCCACTTTAATGAGTACATTCTCAACCACTCCTCGCGGTATTAGTTTAATATGTTTGCCAATTGAAGGGAGATAGATGTATCATTAAGCTCTTCCAAACTTAAGTTCATGTAGACAGAAAAGGCATTAGGTTTGTACTTGCTCTTGAGTTACATAAACAATTAAAATTTGAATCACTTCTTATTGACAAGGTATTTTGAGACTCCTGGGATCTTTTAGTTTAGGATGTAATTTGTTCTGTGAGATGGCATTACACTCCTCATTTAACTTGATGGTCTCAAATTCTATGAACTTTCTCTTTTTGGATAAGATCTTCTTTAGAAACTTTGCATAGTTGGGTATTTGAGAAATAACTTCAATCAGTGGGATGTTAACATGAAGCTTCTTGAAGATGTCCAAGAACTTTGCAAACTATTCTTCTGGCTTCTCTTTTGCAATCTATGTGGGAAGGGTACTTGTATAGCATATTCTATGGTAGGAATTGTTATCCTAACCTTTGGATCCTCTGATACTTTCTTTCTCTGATTCTATATTCTGCTCAAATTTCTCCAAGTGTTTCTCGACCGTGGAAGGCACCTTTTTATTCACTACCACCTGTCTCTCAACTGTGATTTCAGGAAGTTGAACCCTGCTATATGTAGTGATTGCTTCAATCTCTTCACTTTCTACAACTTTTAATGTCATTACCAGCTATTTGAAATTTTTCTCAATGTCGCGGCAGTGCTTTTGACTATCTTTCTGAGAGTCCCTTAACTATCTGTCCCATTTGATTTTCCAAATTCTTGATGGCAGCTCCCTGAACTTGCAAAGCCTTATCTGTTCTTTGTAATTGTTGTGTAGAGATCTCCGCCAATTTAGTAACAAGATCTTCTAATAAAGATTTATTTTCGATCTTCTGAAAACCTGGCGGTGCAGTTTGCTGTGGTACGATCAGAGCCCCTGATTATTGTTCCATGAGAAATTGAGATGATTTCTCCAACCAAGATTGTATGTGTTGGAATCGGGATTAGTTTGCTGTCCATAGAAGTTTTGTGTATTGTTAACATCTTCCATTGATTGGACAAATGGGCACCCATATTGCAATCTACGCTCTCATAGTTCCCTCCACAATGCTTGCACTCGGTCTGGTTATTTGAATTGCACTCATATGTTCCACTTTCTGAGATAAAGCTGCCAGTTACGCTGAGATTTCTGTCAATGGATCCACCTCATGTATCCCAGTTGTTTTTTATACACATGTTCTTTATGTTGGCCATAGTGCACTAGTGAATGCCAAATCTTCCATGATTTGCTAGACTTAATCCGCTATCCTCTTCGTAATAGACCCATATCATGTAGAGTCAACATTAGTCTTGCTTGTTAGATTTAGCCCAATGTAGAAATATTGACCTTAGAGCCATTTTGCAGCCCATGCTATGGATATTAACTGAGCAATCCCTTGTACCTTTTACAAGCTTCATAGTAGCACTCTGAGTGGAGTTGAGAATGTAATGATTTCATCCCTCAACCTGGCAATCCTTTTATGAGAAAAATATGTGTTCGAAAATTTCTGACTCAAAACTGTTCCAACTGGTGATGCTGTGAGGAGAAAAAGTATCCAACCATTCCCTAACTAAATCTCTCAAAGTGTAAGAAAAAGCCTCAGCAGAATTGCTTCACTTGAAACCCCATGATATTATATTGTTGTACACATATCCAGAAGTATTGAGATGTGAGCATTGGGATTTTTAGTAGCCCTCCCAAAGAATTGTAGTGCAATCTGAAACATATTGATCACATCCGTCCTTAATTGAAAATTTGCCTGACCAAATGTCGGATACACGACACTGGATTGGGATTTAGACAACTGGTAGAACTATATACTCTCCCATCAACTTAGCATTCTCATTCCCTGTTGTCGAATTGGATGTGTTGCTTCTTCATTCGCCCAATAGGAATTTGATTTTAATTTTTCTGCCATGAGCTCCACTTGTTGTTTTTGGTGTGCTTCTAATTGTTTTTTTCTTCTCGACCTGAATGTTCATTCATTTTTTCGATTAAATTGAATAAGATCACCGTGTCTCGAATTTTGCATACCTTCCTGAAAATGAAAAAGAAAAAGAATATACTATAATATTTTTCTAATAAATGAAACTAAATAAATATGCAATAAAAATTCAAATTAAAGTTAAAACTAATTAAATACAATAGTCCCTGACAACGAGACCAAAAATTTGATCATTTGATTTCCCGCAAGTGAACATGAATGTGAACAAGTAATATAGTAGTGTGTCAAGTGTCGAACTCACGAGAACTAAGTATTTAATCAAGTTCAAATCAATTGCAATTCTAATCGAATAGCAAACAACTTTTGTGATTTTTTAAATACTAATCCCTAAATTATCAATTAAACTAATGAAAGTAAGTAAATGTGTTTTTCAAATATGTAATATGAATTTCTAAGATGTCAAATCCCCTTATTATTCTATTTTAGTGTTACAATGAAAGTGACAATTTGGAATCACTCATGCTGGTCAATGTTCCTAATTTAATTGAAAGTCTCTCTCGATAGCGATCAAGTATATTCCTCTCATGTGACCCTTTTATCTCTCGATGAAAGATGTAAACATGATAAAATGCATTAACAAGTGATAGAACACCTATTGAAACCATATAAAACATAGATATATATTTCTACCTCGATCAAACCTTACAATATTTATTATATTATGTTTAAACCACATTGTCTCTCTCGATAACAATAAAATCCACTAACAATTCAATTAGTGATCAAGTAATTGAAAAAAAACGATAATAAATATCCACAAATCAAATCAAATTAAAGTTAAAATAATTAATTAAAATCTAAAAATATCATAACAAGGGTTCATCTTATCCTAACAACGTATATGACTAGCATAACATATCGAAATTACAAGAAATAATATTTAAGTGAAAAGATATAACCCGAATTTTTGATAAATTGAGAAGATGAAGGTGAATCTTAAAATCTTTTATCTCTTCAATGGTTTCTTGATGAATTTCCACTTCTGTCTTCCACTCTTTGCCCAAAAGTTAAGTTTGAATATTCACTTAATTGAATTCTTACAAGTCTCGTTCAATTATCTCACAAAAACTATGATTTTTTCTCTTTTTTTAATAATAATCGATGAATAATATTGGAGTATGATATGTAGATAAGATGTCTCTAATATGTATTCTATTGTTAGTTATTTATAAGAGTAGAAAACTGATTGAAAATCACGTCCAAATTGATTTTCAAAAGAGTTTCAATAGAATAAGGAAAGTTGCCTTCGCGCGCAGATTTTTTGTCATTGTACAGCAGTCAATATTTTGGCATTAACTTTCTCGTACGACATTCGATTGAGGTAATTCAAAGTGCGTTTGAAAGATAACTCCAAGGTAAAACTTTTCTAGAAATAGGATTTTCCAATTAAGGCGTTTACTATGCCAAAAATGGATCTCAATTTTCGACTAGAAATATGGAATATAACTTTTGTGATTGTAAATTAATTTTGATAATATTTTGATCATATTTCATTCCTTTTTGAGTTCTAATTACATACAGTTGTCTTTTAGCAATCTTCAAAGTATCGTCTTGTAGTTCGAATTAACTATTGAATATTTACAATTTGGTTCGCAAACATTGGACTTTGCCCTTTTTCTTTGATTTCTTTTGTTTCTTCCCATTCATTTTTCATTCATCAAGTTTCACCTATTAAACATAAAATACAACAATTTATAATATATTTTGTCAAAAGAACTATCAAATGTCGCTATTTTAGGCCTGAATAAATGTATAAAATACACTTATCAATAATCGTAAGTTGTTTCAATGTCCATGCCATCATACAACATTAGGTAAGATTTATAAATAATTAGATTTACATGTAAATCAAAATTTGATAACTTGTTCCAACTTGAATGTAAGTTAGTAGATTGAAGTTAGATTTACTAATTACACCAAATTAAACTCGAGTGACCTAGATGCACATTCATTTAAAATTGGATGACATGAAATACATTTAACTTGAGAAACTACGATTATCTTCCTTTTAGCCAGTTATAGATGGAAGTGATCAAGGGTCGGGATGGTTGGGAAAGGCTGAGCGATCTCTGTAAATATTTCAAGTCCGAGGGATAACTTACACATTGGGGAGTTACGCCCTAACACTATACAATCTGCATGTGGAAAGAGGTTTCATTAGCACAAGGGGTGTTTATTCTATACCAAGTTTCAAGATGACTTACCTCAAGGAAAACAATAAAGTTAGATGTACATTCTACCTTGACAAGGTATTTTACCTCAAGGAAAACAATAAAGGTATGTGGAAGAAATCTGGTTAGTGATGGTATGAATGTGTTTAAAATTAGCATTCACGTTATATATACATCATCATTTACATCATTTTTACATTTTTTCACGTGACAACACACAATTTGACAATTTAAATTTTTGACATTTTTTGACCAATCATCACTTGCAAACATTTGTCATGTCAACCATAATGTCAAAAAAGAATGTACAAGTGACATTTTCCTAAAATTAATGGTGTAGATTGCTACCACATGGAAGAATGTCAAATATAATGTAACTCATAATGTACATGTAACATGGTTAGAATTAAAATAGTTTTTACCGAACTTTCCGGGTGACTTGCCTTAATAAAAAAATAGTCATGCTACATGTACACTCTTGTGTACATCTTTCCTTACAATGTGTCACATGGCGTCATTATTCCCTTTAAATTCTTGAACAATCTCTCTCCTTTCTGTCTAGATTATGCCCATATGAGGAAGTGTAAAGGTTGACGCACACAAGAATGTATATCTAGCATAATTGTATTGTTTATTGGTTATTTTGTGACCAACTTTTCTCATCAGACACGGCATCCATCCTTGGTCCTAGATTGTGCGACCTACTTTTTTTGACTACTGTTAAAAAGCCTCATGGTTACATCCTTGTTAGTACGACACTAAAACTAAGACACTACCAGCATACAATTGTTGTAACAATCATGCTATGCTGCTAAAAAAGGTTTGACACCCTCATACAACTTATTTACAAATAGGGAAGAGCATTTTTTGGTATTTTTTATTCATGCAGATCCCACGCGCTTGTGAGTTCATGTCAACGAATGGTCAAAAATTTTCCAGTAAAAGAGCTTTATTCTTGATGTAAACCACACCCACCAACAATTTACAAGTCAAGTAATAAATACACAATTTGACCTTGAAATTATATATATATATATATATATATAGAAATGATCTAATGAGCACCGGTGCTCATCTTATCCTAAGCACCGATGAGTTGGCACATTAATTCATTGGTGGATAAAGATTTTGTGAATTCCAATCCACCAATGAATTAATGTGCCAACTCATTGGTGCTTAGGATAAGATGAGCACCGGTGCTCATTAGATCATTTCTGATATATATATATATATATATATATATATATATATATATATATATATATATATATATATATATATATATATATATAAAAATTGTATATAAATATATCCCTCTTCTATTAAAAGAGGCAATCCTTCGTGCACTGTTCATTTAGAACGTATTTTCCTTTTCCCATGTTATCCCTCTCTTTCCTCTTTCTGGAGTCAAAAATTTAGGCGGTGAAATGTCCAAAAAATTTGCCGACTTAACTTCTGCAACCGACTTCCTCTTTCTCTTCAAAAAAGTAGGCGGTGAAATGTCAAAAAAATTTGCCGACCTAAGTTCTGCAAATTGACTTCCTCTTTCTCTTATTATATATTTTGATTTCAAACAACAAATAAATTATTTGGCTTCCTCTCGCTTTTTCTCATTTTCGGTATGAATCAGCTTTCCCTCGCTCGGTCTCAGTATCGGTGTGAAGTGGAAAAACAACTGTCAAGGTTAGTTTTCTTTTTCCTGCATCATTATGTACATGAGATTCTACGTTTCAATTGTAAAATAAAGCCTTTTGTGATGTTCTGTTTGACATATCTCCAATTAAATGTCTTTGACTATTGCATAATAATTTCTTGATCATGAGACTAACACCTTTCTGCTCATATTAATTTCCATGTGCTTATAGGAAGCCAACTAAGGTACTAAATATTCAAATCATCTATAATAGAAATGAATTCCTCTTTTGTCGTTAGTCTTGGCCTCAGTTAGCTCTGCAAATTTGTGAGAATAATTCAACGGAACTAAAATTACTAATCAACAGCTATCCATGATCCCGACCTATGACTAAAGGCATTAAAAGTAATGAAGAACCTCTATCAGCTACGGACAGTATACTCTCAGTGCGCCATGGAGGACAATAGCTGTCCGTGGCGCACGGTCATATTATAATTGTAATGGTTATATCATTTCACTGGAGTGCATAATTCGGTTGTTTACTCATTCTGCTAAACATTTTTCCCATCGATGATGTAATTTGGATTTTTTTTTTAGCCTCATGATTTTAACACTCCTCACAAACTTATGATATTTAGCTAATTCTGTTATTGTTTTATTTAATTGGAATAAGAAAGTGTTGTAATTGCATGAACGTTTAGTTGGAATTCTTTTGTTTTACCCAGTTTTTATTATTTAAAAAAAAAATTCCGAACTCCCCGTACGCGTACGGTGAGAAACAAACTCCCCGTGCGCGCACGGGGAGAACTGATCTCTCCCCATGCACGCACGGGGAGAACTGATCTCCCAGCACCCGCACGGGGAGTTTGTTTCTCCCCGTGCGCGCACGGGGAGATGCTTCGCGACATTTTTTTGACCAAAAAATCTACTCATTTACATTTTACAAAAAGTATAAATATAATTTCATAGAATCAAAATTTCATTTATTAATAATTTAATTCAGAAAAATTAGAAAATATTCAATGCAATACATACATATAAATATAATTTCATTCCATACATACATAGAACATTCAGGTTGATCCCCGTCGGGGGCTTTACCCCCGAACCCCCACGAGGGGCGCTGCCCCCTCGATCCTCGCGACTTGACCGTGCAAGTCGATCCTCATCGGGGGCGTTGCCTCCTTGACCCCACCGTTCAAGTAGGTCAATCCCCTTACTAATTATTATTTTATATAAAGCACTATGCGGAGCTTACAAAATTTTTTTTTTACCTTACTCAATTTCCAACTATTCATACAACATATCTTCTCGTACTTTTTATCTTTTCTTATTTATTTATATATTTCAATTTAAATCCACCAAACGAAGGCGGTGATTAATTCGATATTGCATGTTCAATACTAACATATTTTGTCTACGTTTCTTCATACGCTTAACTCTGTCTTTATTTTTTTTAATATATATATTTTTAACTTATTATTATTATTATTATATATAAGAATATAATAATAATAAATTCATGAAATATCTAAATTCATATTCTCATTTTTTCTACTCCAATACTCTACATTTCACTTCTCTCCCAAAAGAATCAAACTTTTATGAGTTGTCTCCAAAAATTGAAATGAACTCTTATTTTATACGATATGATATATGGTATGTTACATACTGTGATATTAGGATGATATGTTCTACGTAGACAATTTTATTTTACTTCAAAGTATAAATATGTAACTAACATTCTTTAATTCTTTCAGTTCTTGTTGATATGGACACTTCGAGTGGTTATCTTAACTTTGAAACAATGTCTCATCGCCAACAACAAAATCAAAGGAATAGGTATCAACGAAATCGACTTCGAAGTGGTTGCAATGATCGTCATAGAAGGATAGGTAATCCTATGTCATCTGGAAATAATAATTCGAATGATGTAGAAATGCAACAACCTATCATGCATCATGATTTTGAGGCTTCTACTTCAAACCAAGAGGCACCTCATATTTCCAATTCTACATTACCAAGTAGTTTTACTGTATTGAACATACGAACGACTACATACATATTACCGACATGCAATAGCTGTAAATATTGTGGTGCAAGAAAAATTTATAGAGAAAGTAATGGTTTCTGTTGTTATGATGGAAAAGTTCCTCTCTCTATGCCTGATTCACCCACTGAATTGTACAACTTATTTACTTCTAAAGAATCTAAATGTATGGAATTTAAGAAAATTGCACGAGAATATAATAACCACTTTGCTTTTACTTCATTTGGTGTTAAATACGATAAAGAACTCTTTAAAGCATACCGAGGTATTTACACATTTAGAGTTCAGGGACAAGCATATCATTATGTAAACGAACTTATCCCATAGAACAATAAGCCTTCTTATATGCAGTTATATTTTTATGATACATATAATGAAATTCAAAATCGTATGGACATTTTAGAGAACTTTGATCAATGTACTTTAGTTACTGTAATTGAAATCCTGAAGGTGAATCCATATAGTAGATTCTTTCGGTCTTTAAGTAATACGACTAACTTACGAGATTATCAAATACATATAAGATGTGATCCAGGACTTGATCAAAGAGTATTTAATGCTCCTACCTCATCTAAAGTAGCTGCTATATGGGTCGAAAACGATGAAAATGCTAATATTCGCTTTCGTGACATTACTATATATGGTCATTCTGGTGATTCACATAGAGTTCATTATTACTATGATTGTTATGATAATTTGCAATATCCTTTACTTTTTGCATACAGAGAATCTGGTTGGCATGAACGCATTGGTAGGTGCAGAAGGACTAAACATTTGTCTGAATTTGGTCAATTCCCTAATACAGTTACCTCTGCAGCTGAATTTATTGAAAAAGAAAAGCAAGGTTTGCAAATCTATGTTTGTACATTTACCTACATTTGCAGTATTAATGTTGTAAGCGAATGATGAATTTCTTTTTGCAGTGCTTACTGGAATGAAGAAATGATCACAGGTTTCTTGTCGAGAATATTATTTATATAAATTACAAATTAGGCCTTCCGGTAAGTCTATTTTACTTCACAGCGGTAGATTACTCCAGCAATATGTTGTAGATATGTATGTTAAGATCCAAACTGTACGGTTAGACTATTTTCGTAACAACCAGAAACAAATTCGAGCTGAACTTTACCAAGGTATTGTAGATAGCGTTCAAAATGGAGAGACAAGAGGGTACAAAATTGGAAGAAAATTTATTTTACCTCTGTCTTTTACATGTGGGCCTAGAGATATGTTAAGGAGATATATGGATGCAATGGCCATTGTACAATGTTATGGAAAATCAGATATCTTCTTGACTATAACATGCAATCCAAATTGGTCAGAGATTAAGCAAGAACTAAAACACAATGATGAAATTCAAAATCGACCTGATCTAATTGTGCGTATATTTAGAGCAAAATTAGAAGGGTTGAAAAATGATTTGTACAAAAAAATATCTTAGGCCCCGTTGTTGCGCACATATATGTTATTGAATTTCAAAAAATGGGACTTCCTCATGCACATCTATTGTTAATTTTCAACTCTGGCCACAAAATCTATTCTACTGTAGATGTTGATAAGATAGTTTGTTGTGAAATTCCTGATGAAAACAAATATCCTTATCTTCATTCTATTATTGTTAAACACAATATGCATGGCCCTTGTGGATACCTTAATCCAAAAAATGTATGTATGAAAGCAAACAAAAGCTGCAAGAATAAATATCTAAGGGATTATTGTACTACTACTATATTGGGTGATAACTCATATCTGTTGTATAAATGTCGTGATACTGGTATTTCTATTAAAGTTAGAGGTCAAATGTTAGACAATCGATGGGTCATACCATATAATCCTTATTTAAGCGCAAAATTTGACTGCCACATTAATGTTGAAGTATGTTCTTCTATTAAAGTTGTAAAATATTTGTACAAATATATATATAAAGGACATGATCGCATTCATTTTTCAGTTTCCACAAATGAAACAGAAAAAGAAACCGACGAAATCTCAGCTTATCAATCTGCTAGATGGATATCTCTACCTGAAGCTATTTCGAAGATTTTCTCATTTAATTTGGTAGAAATTTATCCAACTGTTTATTCTTTACAGCTTCATATCGAAAATCAACTACGAGCTTCAGAAGACATAAATTCTATTTTAGAATCATCGGGTAGAAACATAAATGACTATGAAATAGTATCATTCAGTGTAAATATAGATGAAGATGAAAGGTTGAGAAGAATGGTTGCAGAGGAGACAACAAATTTGGATATAGATGGAGGTTATGCTTATACAACAATCTTAAATAATGAGCAGCAGTTTACGTACAATACAATTATGGAAAAAGTAAATTCTAAATCGAGTGGGATCTATTTCATCGATGGTCTAGGGGGAACGGGCAAAACTTTCTTATATAAATCTCTCTTAATAGGTGTAAGGTCCTAAAATTTAATTGCTTTAGCTACAAAATCTTCTGGAGTATATGCATCTCTTTTACCTAGAGGTCGAACAGCTCATTCAAGATTTAAAATTCCTCTGGAAACAGTTGGTGAAGTTATCTGTTCTGTTAGTAAATAATCAGCTCTAGGGACTTTATTAAAAATATCGAAATTAATACTTTGGGATGAAGCACCTATGGTGAATCGTTGAAGCTGTTGATAAAAATGTTCAGAGATATTACTGATTGTAACTTATTTCGGTGGAAAAGTGGTCATTCTAGGAGGAGATTTCAGACAAGTTTTATCAGTGGTACCGAGAGGGAAAAAAGAAGATATAATGAAAGCTAGCTTAGTATTCTTTGACTTATGGCCTTCATATTTACATCTGCTGTTGATTGAGAACATGCGAGCAAAATTAGATCCTATATTTTGTGATTATTTACTCAAAGTTGGAAATGGAATAGAAGAAGAACACAACTGTAACTGCATTAAGCTTCCAAGCAATATAATTGTACCATTTGAGGATGAAATTACATCTCTGAAAATTTTGATGAATCATGTTTTTCCAAATATAGAAGCATATGTTGATAATTTACATACGATGGGAAATCGAGTTATTCTTACGCCTAGAAATGAATGTGTTGATCATATTAACAGAATTTTGCTTGATCAGATTCTTGGTGAAATTTTCACATATTATAGCTTTGATGAAGCAATTGATAAATCAAAACAAAGCCTACAGGAAGATTTTTTGAATATTTTGACTTCAAATGGTATTCCACCGCATGAATTGAAGCTTAAGATAAATTGTCATGTAATGTTATTACGGAACATCAATCCTTCTGAAGGGTTATACAATGGAACACGTCTTACTTGTAAGAAATTTGATAAGAATGTAATTCTTGCTGAAATTACAACTGGTGAATATTGTGGAAAGCATGTTTTCTTACCAAGAATTCATTTTATACCTCTGAAAAATTATCAAACTTCAATTCATTTTAAAAGAACTCAATTCTGGATTAGACCTTGTTTTGCAATGACGATAAATAAAGCACAAGGTCAGACACTTGATTACGTTGGTTTGTATCTTCCTGAACCAATTTTTTGTTATGGTCAGCTTTATGTAGCAGTGTCAAGAGCTAAAACAAGCAAATCTTTAAAGGTTTTACTAAACCCATCGAGCACTGACAATTTACACAGTACATGTACGAAGAATGTTGTCTACAGAGAAATTCTTTCATTCATTCATTTGTGGAAGCATAATTTCTTTGTAAGTATTTATCACATATTTTAGTCTCTCATTGTTATAATTATATTGCCGATTTCTGTTATTTATTTTTTCTATAACTGATTTAGCCTTTGAATATTTCAGGTTGATGATATTTGTGTATACTTTCACACTTGCTTGGATTTATGGCAACATGGTACTCTAAAGTTTCAAACATGATGGAAGTATTCACAGCTAAAAGAACTTCGAAAAATATTACTTTTTTTTCTAATCGTTATTAATGTATACTCTAAGTTTTTCTATTAACCATAAGTCATTTTTATTTCAACTATCTTCATTTTGTCTATAAGCTTATAATAATACTTATGGACTCTACAATTTTTAACTTCAAGCTATTGCCTGATTTTGGAAGGTAATTTCTCTTGTATTCTTTTGGTGTTCATTGGTTTAATAACTCTCTGTTTAATATCTTTTGTCAATGAAAAGGTCTAGAGAAGAGGAATTTGCTCTCGAGATATTCCACGCACTTATATTTTCAGTAGCCATTTCATCCCAGGTACATATTCATTTCTTCTTATTTGCTGAAGAGGTCATAGATATTGAAAAATATTTGCTTATTTACTCTCTCAAACAAATTAGTGGTTTGTTTCATTTTATTGTCTGCAAACACCAAAACCATACCAAGAAAAAAAAATTATGTAACACTTAAAAAGGAATATATAACTTAATTTTATTCAAACTTCACTTGTGTTGTCACATAACATTCCTTCTTATTACAACATTGCTCATAGAATGTTAAAACTTTACTTGTCTTGTTACATTTATACTTCGCATTATATCTTGATGATGTTAACTTGTTATGATTGCTTACGGCGGTATCATAAATATGGTGTCTGAACCAATGAATTCTGCAACAAGTGACAAACTTATTAATCAACATTGCTTTCTCAGTGAGGCTTCAATTATGTTAAATAGTTAATATTTTCACAAAAAAAATTCATTGGAGGTTGTTTCATTGTTGCGAGACATGTTTTACGCGTATGTTTTTTTATTCTATTTGTTTATATACTCCAATTTGATACTTCATCTTTCGCTTCAACTTTGGTTATTCATCAAGTTAGACGAGAAGTTCTCAAGGAATTGAATAGAACAAGTTTCCATTGATAAAGTAACTTGAGTACTGCATGCCTCTGTGTACTGATTGAATCTCTCTATGAACTATTAGCTATGACACTGATAAGTTTGGGCTTACTCACATGCAGTGGCAATCCAAATGACAAGCCAGGTGCAATTATTTGTAGAGTTTCTCAATCAATTCTATGCTTTGGTTCGTATCAAATACATGCATTCAGAGAAGATTTTGACCTTATTCGTACTTTGGTGGACTACACCATTCGGCATCACTTACCCCATTTAAAGAAGCTGACAAAAAGCGATAGTGTTTCTTTCAGCACTGGTGGAGAAGATAATTTAGTTGTCCATTTAACTTCAAACAAATACGCTGGTAATTGTAATTTTGAAGAATAAAATGCCATAAAAAAAATATTCACATTTTGATCTGGAGAGTGAAAAATGTAGTGGATTCATGTGGTCATTTTTTCTTGTTAATTTATTTTTCACTTTTATTATTCATTCTCGCGTCAATTTGTGATTCCCAAACATTCTTTGAATTTATATACAAAATAAATACATTTTCATTAATTGTATATAAAACGCTAACATAACCTTAAAAATAACAAACCGTGCAATGCGCGGGTTGAAACTAGTGTATACATACATACATACATACATATATATATATATATATATATATATATATATATATATATATATATATATATATATAAGGGGGTTAACAGACGACTAACTCGTATTTTTTTTTAAAAAAAAGTTCAATTATTTCATTAACATTTATTATTTTTATGATACAAATTTTTCAATATAATTTTTATCATTTTATTAAGAAATTTTCAAAAATTTTCAAAACTTCACATCCGAAAAAGTTAAATAGTTATGAATTTCATGAAATATGTTATTAAAATTAATTGTTAACTTTAATTTAGATTAAAATTTATATTTCAATCAATACCAAACATGATTTTATATATATAAAAAATAATAATAACAAAAGAAAAAAAATTTAAAAAAAGGTTCTCAGCCGCTGCGCAACAGGGCTTGCTTTATTTACAAGGCTTTGCCTTGCATGAAAATCTCATGCAAGGCAAAGCTCATTCCCTTCTCCTGCGCGCGGCGCGCAGGAGAATGGGACTGTAAACAACAAGGCAATGTAATAAAACCGGAGCAAGGAGCAAAATCGTCTTTTCATTATGGTTGCCCGTCTTAACCGGCGATGATGTTTGGTCAAATGTCAACGGTCATGGCAATTAAATTTCAGGATTGTACCTCCCGAAATCTACGAGTTTACAGGACCGATTCTTGCCAAGCGAAGCTGCAGTGGACAGATATGGCTTTGTCGGAATTTTAATCTCTCCGCTTGCGTAGGCAACAACCATCTCCGGTAGCACTCCCATGTGATTCCAGTGCCGGCATGGGCGGACCTAGGGGGGGTCTTGCGGGGGCAAGTGCCCCCCCCCCCCAACTTTTGATTTTTTGATTTTTTTTTTTATAAAATCGTGTTTGTTAACGATTGAAGTCTAATTTTAATTTAAATCAAAGTTAACAATTAATTTTAATAAAATATTTCATGAAATCCATAACTGTTTAACTTTTATCAAAATTTACTAAAAATTTGATTTTAATCGCCACCAAACAGGGCAAAATCACAATAAATTTGACTTTCGATAACATGCTAATTTTAAAAATTCTCCGACTATCGTACGCTAATCGAATCTACAAATTGCTTATATCATCTCAAAACTTATTTCGAAAAATATATTATGGGCATATTGAATAGTCCAAATGGATATCGAAAATAGTTAAAAATACGTTAAACGTGAGTTTTAAAAAAAGACGTCTAACTCGTATTTTTTTTTAAATTTAATTAATTCATTAATATTTATTATTTTTGCGATACAAATTTCTCAATGTAAGTTTCATCATTTTATTAAGAAATTTTATATGGAATATGACATCAAATTTTTTTTAAATTTTACATTCGAAAAAGTCATATCCCATGTAAATTTTAAGATGTAAAATTACATGGGATATGATTTTTTTGAAAGTAAATTTTCAATTGTAAAATTTCTTCCAACTTCTTTGCAAGTTCGATTGTGCCTCCCAACTTTCATGGTCTGCGTCCGCCCCTGAGTGCCGGTTTGGGCTGGCACGAACCAATGGACTCAAACAAAACTTCAAGTGAGAGACACTTCTGCTATGCCCTTGCCTTCCTTCCCCACGCCGCATCACCGGTGTCTTCCAAGGCGTTCGCTTCCACACTTGAGAAGACTCCAACGAATAATCCACCATGGCTATGCTCATCCTCCTCGTCGGAATATCTCACAGGGGGCATTCCTCGATCGAGATTCCGGCAGGTCCTCCGTTGAGCACCTATTGTATTTTCATCAAGCGAAAACGTCCGAATCTGCTTTTTCCTCCGACCGGGAATAATGTTAGAAAACCACAAAGGAGAAGCATTACAAGAATCCCGCGAATTCAACTGACACAGAAGGCTCTGAATTCTGACCCGAATCTAAGTCCGATTTCCCCGATTTGTCTGAATAGACCCCAAAAAAAAGAGAAGAAATTGTTCCACTGGCACGTTTCTTCTTGTTGCTACTGTCAACAATTGCTATAACAGAGAACAACCGTTCTCGGAGGCAGGAGGCGCAGACGCCAATGCTGCTACTGAGGTCCGCTGGATGCTTCTTGAACCTCATGTACTGATGTGGAAGTGTAATACTTCCCTGTATTTATCTATATGATTCTATATATTCATGTATATATACAATAATTTCATGGACATAGGGTGACGGAATGAAGCATTTTCTGTGGCGTGTGTTTTGCTGTGTGCTCGTGTGTGTCAGGATCTGATGAGAGGGTTACAGAGGAGAGGCTCTGTCTTCTTCTTCCAACTTTTTAGAGAGAGAGAGAGCGCAAATTAGTTGGGACCGAGGCTTATGGAAGGATTTTGTACAGGCACATTGTTCCTTTTTTACAATTTAAGAGAGAGAAACCCTTTCTAGAAAAAAGAAGATTGAGAAAGGAATACTGCTTCACAATTGGTCTACCTACGTCGTGCCAATGGCATGGCGTGAAATAAGCAAATTACTCTTCATTGAATCGATCTCCCTATGATCTCTGTGACTTTGCTATATTACACAATTACTATCTGTTTTGCATTATTTAGATATAGAGGATTTTATTTTTAATTCTTTGGAGCGGTTGAAAGGTTCAATATTTAAAAATTATTTTAACTATACAATGTCATTCGGATATCACATTATCTAAAATTTTGGCTAAGATTTCCAATTGATGCAAATTCTAGCGTGGATGACTTTAAGAGTCAATCTAGCCACTAGGAGAAAATCGGACACCACCATTACCAAGTTGCAGAAAATTTACACTACAATAAAATGTGAGATTGAACAATGGTGTTGGTGGTGTGTGCAGGGATGACGATGGTTTGGTCGTGGTTGCCTTTGTGGAATCAATATAGGGATTTGATCTCACCTTTTCGTTGTTGAGTGATTTATGAGATTTGGGAGAGATTGAAGTTTACCAAGCTTAAAGTACTATTTATCAGCAAAATTTAATCACGTTCTTGCAATGTCGTTGCTATTGAGAAAATGTGGACCATTCATGCCAAGGAAGAAACCCTTTTACTTTTAACTGATTTATCATTTTTAGATGTTTGTTTTGTCAGGCACGAGGCCAATGGCGTAGCATACTCCCTTGTGTTGGATGACCTTTTGCCCTATCATTATAGGACATGGATGGGAGAATCCCCATCTTTCATTGATTGTTTTGTTTTGGCTGAAATAATCAAATAAAGATCATATTGGCAATTGGCATCAAAATAAAAATGTCAACCTTTTTCTTCTAGAGTGCTTCGAAAATATGTAAGACAAATCCAAGAAGTGGTGTTTCTCAATGACTCTTAGAAGTTCAAATCAAAATCGGAAAGTACAAAATTGAGTGTTAGCTTGATATAAATATGTGGATTAAGCTGCTTGTACACCAGGTGTACATACACCTCTCTCACATGAACAGTGTGCGATAATATTTTATTGTGTGTGGGACCCCCCTCCATGTGAGGGGGGTGTAAAAGATTGTGTGAATGATTATGTACATGTAGCATGATCGTAAATATATTGATGTGTTTTTATATTACCACAAATTGGATCCTTTTTATAGTTGAAAAATGACCTTTTTTGCATCAAGTACTTCCTGGGTTGATTGGAGTCTCTTTTGTCGTGCTCCCGTAGTCAAGAGTTTGTCTCTACAAGTGAAAGAGGGAAATTTATCATCTTCAATTGGCTTTTACTTGGTTGAGTGATCATTGGGCGTCAACTGTGACCTTGTTGAAGGTACATGATGGTATAAATATCGATGATTCTAATTGAAATTAATAAATGTTTGTGATTCAGATGAAATTACTGACACCGATTTTGTCGATGATCATCAATGCATCTTCATTAGATGTTGCTGATGTCAATGTTGTCAGTGATATTTTCAAGAATCATTAATGATGCTTTAGTCACCTATAGAAAGTCGTCGTAATCACTAATCTAAGTTTATTCTTTTTGCGTATTTCATTTTTCATAAGTAAATTATATATTTTTTTTATCTTTTGTTATAATAATAATACTGACTCATAAATTATTTTTCTATTTTTTATTTGATTCGATGGAATTTTTGGTTAATATTTGTTGACAAGTAATAATGTTGTGAGTAAAAGTATCGTCCCATGAGAAATAAATCTTAAATTGAATAGTATTAATTGGTTATCAAATTTGATTGTAAAATTAACAAAAGAGTTTATGTGTTTATGTATGTATTATCTACTAATTAGTGATGATTTTGAATTAAATATGAGATGTACGTGTTGGAATCTGAATCCACGTATTATTATCATATTTTCAATTCTAATATAGTTTTAATTAGGAGTGGACGAGACCTGATCCGATTATGTTTCAAAGGGAATTGAACCAAATTGAGTATCAATGTGAATCTTAAAAATGGAATAATTGGTTCCATATCTAACTATATAACTGAATTGAAATCGAACCAATTAGTTCAGATTCGGTCCGATCTGGTTCTTTGTATTAGAAATTTATAAAAATATAATATGAAACTCTTGTCAAATTAAAAATAGATAAAACTAGAATTAAAATCACTTATAATTCTTGTAATATAATAATATAAAAATCAATTAAGTAATGCAATAAATAGAAATACAATCTAAAGTTCAAGATCAATTAATAAGTGCATAAAAAACGATAAACCATTAAATACAATATAAACTATAAAATATGGACCAAAAATATTTTTAAAGAAAATTCAGACAAAAATATATGTTGAGAATGCATATAGTATTTATAACTTGGTTATCTTCGATAATTTTCAAGGAGAAGTTCTTGATTCTAATGTTGTGCCACTATGAAAACAATAAAAAATTTGAATTCTTACGAAATATTGATCTAAAAGTACACTTTTTACTGATGAGATTGCATTAAAGATATGAAATTTTGTAAAGTATTTATAAAATTATTTAGATTTAAATATTGATTAACTATTATGTTTTGCTATAAAAGAAAGAAGAAGAAGAAGAAGCGTGTGAAAAGTAAAGTTTTGACGTCAGATAACTTTAGGGTCTAATGTTCAAATATCTAGTGCAAATTTGTGCAATAAACCAACTAAAAGAGAAATTAAGAAGAATTGAATTCAATATGGTTCTGAAAGCATTACCAAGAATCGGATCGAAACCGATTGGTTCTTGATTCATGGTCCCAAATTTGATCTATTTAATAAAGGAACTCAAGCCAAACCGATCGGTTCTATCCAGTTTCGATCCAGTTCCGATAAAAATGCCCACCCCTAGTCTTGATAGTTGATAATACAATTTCATTTAACTATCTCTCTCCAAGTAATTTAAACCAATTTTAGGTACGAACCGGTTATATTCCTATTTCGAATTCATAAGCAAATAAGTATTAAATCTTATGATTATTTATTCAATTGCACGTGGCAGATAAATTATTCCAAATATCTATTATCCGTACGTTGAAATCGGAAAGTTTTAAACCTATTATGAAATGAAAATAATCAATAAAGTCCATATTCATCCAATACAAGAAAAATATAGTTTAACATGTTTTTAAAGAAATTACACCCAAAAAAAAGAAGAGAAAATCATCACCTCAAAAGTATAACTACAAGAAAGAGATGTGAAATCTATTTCTTTTCTTGATCTTCAATTTCAAACTTTAATTCTTCATGATTTTGATGCTTCTTGCCATCAAATCGTTGTCAGACTCGATGTGAGATTTGTATTATATGATCGATGTGAGAGAGGTCCCCCTATGTTTTTCCCTCGTTCTGCACTTGAGGGGGATAGAATTAGGTCGTTCAATTTGATTTTTAAAAGTGTTTCAATCGAATAAGAAAAATTGTATGTATGCTAAGGTTTCCCCATGTGATTGCATGGGGACCTATGTTGTGATGGCAACAACCTAAGGGGAGTTGCAATCACACTCTTTAAGTTTCCCCAATATCAATTTTGGTCCCCAAAGTTGCTCCTTTGTCCATCTTGAGTCCTTTCCTCAGGCAATTCTCATCATTTGTCTTCAAATCTCATCCAATTGATCCTATGTGATCTTCCACATTTATTCCTTGGTCCAAATCAATTTTTTTTGACTATTTACAATTTAGTCCCTAAACTTTGAAAATCTTCATTTCCATCGATTTTCGTTTATTTCTTCCAAATTTACTTTCAATCATCAAGTTTTACCAACAACCAACGTAAATTTAATTAAACTATAATTCACAAAAGTACTCCGAAACGTCCATATTAAATTGCCTAGATAAGTGCATAAAATATGCTGATCGGTATTTAATTTTACATTTTGGTGTTTTATTGATTTCATTGTAAGAAGTCCAAGGTTCCTAGAGTCTTTTGAATTTTTAATAGTTAGAAATTGAGAGAAAGAAGCAGAGGATAAAACATCTTGAATTTTGTTTTGTGATGGTTTTTTTTTTCTTTTTTAGAATTATTATCAATATATTTTTAGAATTACTTTTCTACATAAATTAAAATTATTATCAATATATTTTTTGTATATTCGATGATATTAAGAACTACATTAACTTCATCATCTGAAGTTATTCAATTTTGGGTTTTGCTAGAGTGACAGGGCCACGTAGTCCTTGTCACTCCAGGGGACGCATGTGCCGCCCCCTATTGGATGGATGTCTGTTCACATTCACGTCCAACCAATAGGGGGATGCCACATGCGTCCCCTGTTCTTTGAGGGCCCACGTGGCCCTGAATGCATAGAAAAATCGTTCAATAATTTGATACTAGAAGGAGAGCCTTATAAAAAACAGTCCACGTCTCCTATTTAATCCAACTTGTTTCGGTTCCCGAGCCCTTCACGAAACTTGAACCTTGGCTTGTCAACTTCTTCAATTTGAACTCCAAAACTCGACCAAGTGATTGTCTATCCCGTATCATATCATCAAATGACGCGAACCCGATGCAGGATCAGCGTGAAAATCGCGGAATTAATTGAAAACACCGGGAAAGCCCAAATTTAGGCTGTAGACGGTAGAATCTCGACCCGCAAATTATTGAACCAAGCAACCAAATAAAAATAAAGTTTGAATGACCTCTTAATTACAAAACCAACGAACCTCGATTTGCGAACGCCACAAAAGGGTGCCTAATCCTTTGATAAGTTCTAAGGGTTGAACGCCACAAATATAACAATATTTGATATGTTCGGTACATGTTCAGTCAAGAACAAAAAGAGAGAAATCTCATTTAATTCATAATGTCAAAAATGTTCTTTTTTTTTACAATGAAAACAAAGTTTCCTATTTATAAAAAACCTAGGAAATATAGGAAAAACGTGAATAATTGATAAAGATTACAAGAATCTTACCTAAACTAGAATTCTAGCAAAAATAAGGAAATTCGCATCAAAACAGTTTTCCCGAATTCGGATAACTTTCAGTATTTCGGTCATATCTTACTCTCTCGATATCTGATTGAGGTGATTCAAAATACATTGGAAAGCTCACTTCAAGGATACAAATCTTATAGAAATGTAAATCTTCAAATTCGAACATATTTTATGCCAAAAATGGGTCTCAAATTGAGACTGAAAATTCGAGTGCTTTCCAACCCGTTCCGGCTTCCGTCCCCAACATGTTACTTGACCATTGGCTTGTTGTCCTCAATATTATGGACTCCGTTGCTCAAACATGTAAATGAACAGCTTTATCAACTCTTTGAAGTCTTGAACTTGGCTCTACTCTCTCTCCAACAATCATCAAAATCTTGATAAATTGTGGAGCACCCCGGATCATATCATACTCTTCCTCTTCAAGAAGATTCGTCCTCGAATTCGTACCTTCAATGCCCATATTATAACCCTTGCCACCAATCAATTCAAGAACATGAAATGGTCCATCACCTCTAAGATACAATTTGGACCTCCTTTGAAATCGAACCCGCCGCCTTCGATTGTAAACCCAATCACCTTCACCTGGATCAAATTGTGCTCGCCTCGACTGCTTGATCTTGGAAGTTTGGGATGCTCCCATAGCAACTCCATCTGATGAATATCCATGCATTTTCTTTACTTTACTTGGTCCATATACTTGTAACAATATCACTTCTAACGTACCAATTTTATCTCTTCGATCATGTTCTTCACTCAGCCCTCTGCATATGAAATTCCTCCAGTACCTTTGGTACTCCGTCGTCTCCTCGGGAATCACAAAGTCAATTTTCGACAAATAAGAGAAATTCAATTGAAGCTTAATCCCTAGGTCGGGTGGTGCTCCAATGGGGTAGTTTGCTGGAATAAAATCTTCGGTAACCTTCAAAACAGAATAGCCAAACTAGGGAGGGAATTGTTAGTTTTCACCAAAGCCTCCTCTTCTTCACACTCCTCCTCCTCCTCCTTTTGGTTTACTTCCAACTTCTTCGTCACCTTCGAAGACTCTCCTTCAATTTCTTTTTGCAGCTCTACTTCTCCTTTTAAAATTTCACGCTCAATTTCTTTTTCACTCTCTTGTGGCATTTCCCCATTTTCCTCAAAATCAACAACCTCGCTATTTTCTCTCTTGCTCTTTTGTTCCTCCATGTGATTAATTTGAGATTTAATCAGATCACGAATTTTTGATAACTTGCGCTTATAATCTAATTTACCCCCAACATGCTTCACAATTGATGTTTGACTTTCCACTGGATACACATCCCCATTTCATCTCCTAGGCCTCTCCTTAAGCTCTCCTTCATGCCGATCCCTCCCATAAAAATAATTATGCGCATATCGCTTCCTCATAATATTTTTTAACTCAGCCTAAGATTCAATACACCTCGCACCATTCTTCCACCTAAATTTTATTAACTGATCCTACCAAACAATTGCATAATCCACAAATGTGTTCACAGGCAACTTCAATTTTATCCCCCCGGAGTAATCATGGCATTTAAACACTACTTCTACCTTTTCTTCCCATACCAAGTATGCATCGGGTTCGCTCCTTCCCTTAAATTGTGGAATTGTCAACTTCATATTTATCAAACTCCTATCAACACCATCCCCAATAAAATTTCTACTCCACCTTTCAAGTCTATCCATTCTATTTCCCATATCCTCCATATCCACCAACAACATCTCCAATCGCTGAATCACCCCTTCATTCATATTGACTTGACCTTCAATTGGGATGTGCGAGAATTGGGATTCAAGACTCAAAAGAAATTTGAACTGGACAACTTTGGTTGGGCTTTTATAAATTCAAGAAATCGGTCCTTGAATTTGGATAGGAATGAAAGAAACAGATTTTTGGAATTGGATTTGATATTAGGTTATTGAACAATTTCCAAGAAATCAAAAAAAAAAAAAAAATAGGACTGTACGGATGAACAATAATATTTTTTTAGACTCAAGAATAAAGTACAATAACAACGAAACAGATGGAAGTTCATTTGGACTCAAATTGAGCACAAAAGCAACTTTTGGATATTTTTTTGGAATTTTTTTGGATCAAAGACTCAAAATATTATTGGACACAAGAACACGAAGAACGAATAACAAAGGAAAACAAAGACTCACAGAAATAAACAAGGATATAACCCAATTAAATTGGAGCCAAAGCTCTAATACCAAATGATGAGAATCACGTAGCAACAGTGACTACGAAATCCACAACTAGATTGATGTAGAACTAAAGAACGCCAATTAAACCAGATTTTGGATTTGAACCCAACAAGGTGAACCAAAAAATCCATCGATAATGACGATGCGTTGAACCCCTTAACTACACAATGAAGAACTGATGATCCGATGTTTGAACACCACAATAATCATTTACATCTTGATAAGTTCGGTATGTCCATGGAAGAACACAATTTTTGAAGCAAAATTTCGAGAGAAAATTCTCTTTAATTTAATTCATGTCAAACTTTGTTTCCAATCAAATAATAAAATTCCTATTTATACTAACCCTAGGAAATATAGGAAAAATGTGAATAATTGATAAAGATTACAAGAATTTTACCTAAACTAGAATTCTAGCAAAAATAAGGAAATTCGCATCAAAACAGTTTTCCCGGATCCGGATAGCTTTTAGTATTTTGGTCATATCTTCCTCTTCCAATATCCGATTGAGGTGATTCTTTGAGTTGAAAATCTTACTTCAAGGGATACAAATATTTTAGAAATACAAATCTTCAAATTCGAACGTATTCTATGCCAAAAATAGGTCTAAAATGGAGACTAAAAATTCAAGTGCTTTCCAACCCCGTTCCGGCTTCTGTCCCCAACATGTTACTTGACCATTGACTTGTTGTCTTCAATATTATGGACTCCGTTGTTAGATATTTGGGTTGAGGTAGATTCGACTGTTGCCATTCACTGCATCACCAGAGGTGGCGGACAGTGACTTATCCAGGGCATATTCAAACAGATTGCAGATATCGTTTCATTTGATAGAAATATGGTCTCCCACATCTTCAAAGAGGGGAACCAAGTTGCAGATGCACTTACTACCGAGGGTTGACATCATCGTAGATACCAGGAATATGGACCAGCCGACCTACCACGACATATCAGGGCGTTTGTTCAAATTGACAGGTGTGGTTTGCCCAACACTAGAGTTTAGGTATTTGAATTTTGCTTTTAATTTTATTTTTGCTTTAACTTGTTCTTTTTGTAAGGGAAATACTACTCATTTTTTACTGCTTTCCTTTTATTGTTTACTTTCACTGTTAGGGAAGTAGCACTTCCTTATTTATTGATTTCATTGATATCATTTGTAACCAAGATATTCCTCCACCACAAGTGAGGATATTTTAATAAAATCTCGGAGGAACAGCCTTCCTTCCACAAAAAAAAAAAAAATGAAAGTTTTGGGAGCTGTGACGCTTATGTTAAGTACACTGAATCAGATAAGTTTGAGACTAAATCCGATAAATATATATTTTTGGGATATCCAAGAGACAATTGGATATCAATTCTATAAGCTCGTTGAGAAGAATGTGTTCATCTCAAGACATGGAATACTCCTAGAGATAGTTTTTTATTCTAGGAGAGGGCAGTGGGCAGAATAGTTCAAAATTCACAGATACAGTTGACCAATTAGATGATTCTTAAATTGATCCCAAACCTATTGATGAACATACTCTTGATCAGGAAGTGGAGACTCCTGATGCAACAATTGAAAAATAATTTTTCATCTATTTTCATCTTGACATGTTTTGTTTCAATTTGAGGTACGGAGGGACTAATTTTAAAATAATTATTTATGTCAAAAGTTTAGCTTTCGGTCAAATAATCAAGTGTTCATGTAGCTAGAAATTGCATATCGATATTGGGCTTGTTTCGAAGCTCACATTAAATGACGAATTTTGGACTTGAGAGAAATTTATCTCGAATCAAATAGGTCCGAGATATTGTAGCCCAAAGATGCCGTATTTTAATTAAAGTTAATTAAGTATTTAACAAGTTGGGTAGCCACGTGTGCTAAACAATTTGAATATATCCTTTTGACTTTTGGATTAGGATTACTTTTATTTCAATTTCAATTAGGGTAGAATTCTGTTTACAAGGATAGAGTCCACTTTCAAAAGGAAATCTCTAAAATTATATCATGCACGTTAAAGTAAATCTATTTCTTTTGCCACTAACTATTTATTTAAAAGAATTACCCGCATCCTTCATTGAAATGGAAGCAGAGAGTTTGAGGAAAGGTTTGGGAGAGGAATTCGGTTGGACGTAGTCACTACATTATCTTGGCAAGCTAAGGTAGGATCCCTACACTAAGTTGATGGTTATATGAATTTAATTTTCATTATACATGTTATTCAATATGTTTGTTCATGAAGTATGTGAAATGCCTTTAATGGTTCTTAAATGACAATGTTATGGAGATCATATGTTTAATTGATGGCCGTAGAGGCTCATCAGAACTTTAAGAGATTATATGTTTTACTGATGGTCGCAGAGGCTCATCAGAACTTTAAGCAGATCGTTTGATCATTGATTTGCTTATTTATGAAGGCAACATGTAAGAATGCATGATTAATATATGATTGTTATCTTCATATAGCACGTGTGGCCTACTGAGTATTTCTTGAGATGCTCACTCCTATTTAAATTTTCAGAGTAGTCGGAGATCAAGCGGTGGTTCGACATGGATGGCATGGGTTAAATTTTTAGGAATTTATTTCTTATGATTTAGATGATCATTTTTCTGTTTAACAATCACTTGGGGGTGTCCAAAGATTGTAGTTTTAAAACTTATATTTCAGGTGGAACCTTTAAATGTTTGAATTTCTGTTTTTGTTTAGAAAGGAAAACTCAAAACAAAAGCCAGGTTTCGGCTGCTGTTTTTAAAATGGCGTCGCGGTCAGTATATTTAGAATTTTAAACTGTTTCTAAATTTCAAAATGAACCCTTATGAGTTATTGATCATTCGCAACTGGAAATAGGCCGATCGGAGTCCTGTAGAATTTACTGTAATAACTTTAGCGAAACTGTGGCAGCCAAATCCGGGAAAACGCAGACCAGTTTGTACGGAATAATTTGAGCTTCAAAAGTAGTCTTTGAGGCCCTAAATTTTTATATGTTGTACTTATATGAGTTATGTACCTTCCTGTAAAATTTCATAAGGTTTCGGGGAGGTTTGCTGTGTCTAAAATTTTTCCCAAACTTACTGTCCAACCGTAAAAAGAATTTCAGCTGGTTGATTTTTAGGAACTCATTCCAAACTTCTCTATTTCATAAATTTTCTAAGTTATATGTTAAAACAAAAATGGTGTGATTACATGGTTCGAGTGAATAAATTTCCATCTTTCGAAAATAAAAAGAAAAACTCAAATCTTTTGTTTTGGGGGTTAACGTCAATGAACTCATTTTTGGTAACGCGTCAGGTCACTAGAACTAGGGGGTTACAGTATGGTATCAGAGCCCAGAGTTATAAAATCGATTCTGTAGACATCTTTCAAAAAAAAAATATTTTTTGTTACCATCATGCCTGCCATTGCCGCAAATCGCCGACTTTGAGGTAAAGAAAGTTCCAAGACATTTATGTTATGCTATGATATCTGTAATGTTTATGGGTGATTGTATTTATTTAGAATTACGAGAATTTATGTTTAAATAAGTCAAGTTTGAAAATATGATCGAGATATTTGTAAGTTTTGAGAACATTGAATTACCATGTTAGTCCTCGAAGATATATAAGAAACCTACCGATTTGGACTTTATATAATTGGTTTGGCACAGAAGTCAAGAACTAAGAGAACATGTAGGAAGACATGCTCGATGATGCCTCGTCGATATGAGATCGTGAGGCAATATGAGGAGTATAAGTGGAATTCGAAGCACGACATGGGCCAGCACATTAAGGAGATGTTAGTAAGGTGGAGAAAGGTGAGGCAACTAGGGCATATGGTCACGGGTCGTCAGGCCACTCGCCTCCTTATTGATACCTTGTCGGAAGAATGGCTAGAGATGGCTGAAACAATTTACAATTATTTGTGGGAAGTTGCTATACCCACTTTGCCTTGAGATATAGACTATGAGGCCTTCTGCGCAGAGCTGACGACACTGTGGAAACAGGCTCGAGATGATACACTTGCATATCCTGAGGGCGATAAAGTACCCATCGAGACGTACGTTCGTGAGGATGCACCTCCACCTATTACAGACGATGAGTCGCAGCCTTCCTAGAAATCTAGGTTTCGGGGAGATTGGATTAATGATGATAGTGTCAAGAAGGATTAGTGCCAGGGATTTTTAGTAGGTTTTATTAGGTTTAGACCATGTGAATGACGAGTAGGATTTCCTTCGCTTCCCAGTTGATTAGTACCAGGCGTTCTTTCATAAAATTGTATTCTCTATTAAGGATCCAGTTAATAATAAAAGTGCATTTTTCCTAATCGTAGTTTCTCGTTTTCTTGCGCATTGTATGATTTTGTGATTTTCCTAAAGATTACAAACCTATTCTATTTTGTATGAAGGAAAATGGCACCAATATCATACACGAGAGCAATTAGGGAATTGCAACAAGCAATGGAAGAAATGAGACGAGTCTTATTGGCACAAGCTACTCCGACCGCACCATTGGCTCCTACCGGACAAGATGCCCCGACAATGCCACCTGTCGCAACTCAAACTGCCCCTATACCACCCCTCCTCCAGCACCAACCCTTACTTTAGGTATATCAATTATTGAGTAGTTTCGCAGATATCGCCCTCCTAGTTTCGACGGCGGCAATGACCCTCTGGCAGCAGAAGAATGGCTTCGCACAATTGAGAAGATCTTTCGACACATATCTTGTCCAGAAAATCAGAAGGTGCTATGTGCAGAATTTATGCTGGTTGGAGGAGCCAGCCATTGGTGAGAATCTGCATCTCGTACATGGATAGAGAAAGAACAATGTAACATGACATGGACCCAATTCAAAAGGGAGTTGATCGAGAAATATTTTCATCAAGCCTTTCGCGACCATATGGAAACGAAATTTTTACAACTAATACAGGGGGATAGGGACATCACCGAATATGAAAGGAAGTTTGAGGAATTATCCTGTTATGCCCCACATCTTGTGAGTACGGAACTCATGAAAGCGAAACGATTTGAGAAGGGACTGCACCCTGAGATCAGGCAGATAGTGAGTTTGCATGAACTCACTACTTATCGAGAAGTTGTAAAGAAGGCTCAAACTGTATCATTTTCAAGTTATAAACTTCGAAGCCAGGGACTTCTAAACGATACTGGGAATAGAAAGTGGCATGATCAGGGCAAGGATACGATCTCTGGACAGTTCAAGAAGCAGAATAACGGGCCTACTAGTGGACAATCAAACAATCTTTTTCCTCCATGCCCTAAGTGCAAGAGATCTCATAGGGGTGAATGTTTATTTGGCAAGAATGTGTGTTTCAAATATGGCCAGTCAGGTCACTATACTTCTGGATGTCTGGGAATGCTAAATAAGGATGCTGAACAGGCGAAGAAAGGGAAGGTGAGAATTTTTACCATGACACACGATGAGGCCGTCCAAGAGCCAAACGTAAGTACGGGTATTTTATCTATTTATAACATTCATGTTTACGTTCTTATTGATTCCGGTGCAACACATTCGTTTATATCTACGACCTGCCTAGCCAAGGTCAATGTTCCATGTGAGGAAACTAGTAGAATGCTAGAAGTTAGTATGTCATCAGGAGGAGTCATCAATACGAATAAGATTGTTAAGGCAGTAAAAATAGATTTCGATGGGCTTATACTTGAGGCAGATGTTCATGTCATAGAACTAAAGGATTTTGACATTATTTTGGGTATGGATTGGTTAAGTAGCAATAGAGCTA
Organism: Fraxinus americana; assembly: GCA_035079005.1. NCBI lineage: Eukaryota > Viridiplantae > Streptophyta > Magnoliopsida > Lamiales > Oleaceae > Fraxinus > Fraxinus americana. The sequence goes on from CM068719.1 coordinate 10,029,566, forward strand.
CAATTGTTTGCTTTCGGAAGAAGGTGATCTTCAAGAGACCTGGAGAGAAAGAGTTTAGGTTTTGTGGTTCGAAGATTAAAGCACTCCATCGTCTCATATCCGCCATGAAAGCAGAATGGTTATTGAGGAAGAAAACTTGTCGAGGATACCTTGTTAGTCTTGTTAGTATACCGCATCGGTGTCTAAAGCTCCATACCGTATGGCACCAAAAGAACTACATGAGTTAAAAATGCAGTTGGAAGAATGTCTAAATAAAGATTTTATCAGACCAAGCATGTCTCCATGGGGAGCTCCGGTACTGTTTGTGAAAAAGAAAGATGGAACAATGAGAATGTGTATTGACTATCGAGAGTTGAACAAGTTGACTGTCAAGAATAAGTACCCACTCTCAAGAATTGAGGACTTATTTAATCAATTGAATGGTACGACCGTGTTTTCAAAGATTGATTTGAGGTTAGGCTATCATCAACTAAATATTTGGCCGAGCGATATATCCAAGACGACATTTAGGACTCGCTATGGACATTACGAGTTTACGGTTATGCCATTTGGACTTCCTAATGCCCCTGCAGTATTTATGGATCTGATGAATAGGGTATTTCCTCAGTACCTGGACAAGTTTGTGATTGTGTTTATTGATGACATACTGGTATATTCAAGAGATTCTCAACAGCACGAAAACCATTTAAGGACAATTTTAGGAACTTTACGTAAAGAAAATTTTTATGCAAAATTCAAGAAGTGCGAATTTTGGCTAGATCGAATAGTATTCTTGGGACACATTGTGACAGCCAAGGGTATAGAGGTAGATCCGAGTAAGGTTGAAGTTGTTACTAACTGGCAAAGACCTGCAAATGTCGGAGACGTGAGGAGCTGTAGCGACCGAAAAAAAAATGTTATGTTGTTTTCAAATAAAATTTTCTTGTATAACTCAAAAATAATTTGAAATATATTATGACGTCTCTACGACCATTCCTAAGAGTTGTTAGAATTTTTGGTAACAATAGTAAGTTGTGAGCGCTTGTCTTAAAATTTTGTAAGTCATCGAAATCTCTTTTAAATGACAAATTTCTTTAATTTATTCAATTACATTATTTTGGCGACACACTTTTTACATTAATATTTTTTTTCCTATGTTTGGTTCCAATTTTCAGCGTATAAAAAAGAGAGAAGAGAAACCGTTTCATTCGCACAAGAGTAACCTGCACAATCACTTCCACCACTTAAAAACTTAATTAATTCACCACTTATACCCATCATTAACCTACCATTTGCCAAGGTTTTCTATTCACTTCAGTTTCAGCCCAAAAGCCACCGCCATTTGTAATTGAAGAAGGATATTATAAATTAATAAAATAAATATAATTAATACATTGATTTGGATAATAATTTCTGAAAATACATTTATTTTTACCAATTACTTAAGTGTCTTCCTACTGAGTATTATTTATGATACTCACCCCTATTAAAATTTCACAAGTTAAATCGAGGCATGGCAGTGGTTTGGCATGGTGGCGAGTGCTCAGGAAATTTGAAATTGCTTTCAACTTTCTAGTAAAAATTTCTGGTTGTGTAAAACTTTTTATGAATGTTTAGATGACACTCTTAACAATGTTCTTAATGTTTATCTCATTTAGTTTCATATACTTTCCATGTCAACGATAATTTACAAATGTTGAATTGACAATACATGAAGTTTATCTACTGCTGTTTTGAATTTCAGATTCTGCCATTAAATTTGAAAATAGTATAACTTAGGATATACTACATGTTTTAGAGTGAAATCAGTGGCGTTTGAAAGGTCTATGAGTCTTCTAATAGTGGTCTTTTGAATTACCTTAGAATAGTATCTAGAGAAAACGTTATGCCCATTTTAGTAAACTGCGTTGGGACTGTTTCGAATTTTCTGTTCAGCGTAGTTGTGCAGTATTTTCGTGCTTCAAACCTTTTCGTTCAGACCCCAACTTTTTATATACTGTACATATATGAATGTTATAGTCTCTATTAAAATTACACAAATTTTTGACAACGTTTGCTAGGTCAAACATATTTTCCTTTCCGCTGCTACGCAACCGGTATTTTTCTGAATTTCCTCCAAATGTTTTCCAAAATAAAATTTCACCAAGTTGTCCAAATCTATATGAACAAAAAATTTCCATTTCATCTTTCTATAGGTTTCAGATTTCAAAACTTTTATCGTTTAAAACTTATTTTGGTTAACATTTAAGGTTTCGAACAAAGAGGATGAATATTTCTTTTAACGCTTCGAGTTCTGAGAATTTGGGGCGTTACAACTTGGTATCAGAGCATGGTTATTTTCTGTAGACTGTCATTAGAAACCATATTTTTGGTGTATCGTGTCACATATAAGGTTGATCAAAAGAATATATATATATATATATATATATATATATATATATATATATATATATATATATATATATATATATATGTATGTATGTATTTTATTTATTTATTTATTTATTTATTTTTTATTTTTTAAGGATCCTGGGCACTATGCCTGCCAAAGCTGCGCTATGCCGAGTTTGAGGTAAAGAAAGTTTTATAATTATGCTTATATCTATGTGATGAGTATGAGAAAGTTTATTTTTGATCAACATTTGAAATGTATGTATGAATATCAGTATATGTTGGAGTTTGAAAATGTTTGTAGATAATCATTATTGTGCAAGTATTTTGAGATTGTGACCAAATTAAATGTTTATTTGAGTCCTTGAGAATTAACTAAAATTTATTAGAGAACCGCTTATTTGAATAATCGGTATGACTCAGATGGTACGGACTAAGAGAACTTGTAGGAAGATGAGTTCAATGATGCCTCGTCGATATGAGATCGTGAGGCAATATGAAGAGTATCGATGCAATCAGCACATGATATGGGACAACACATTCAAGAGATGTTAATAAGGTGGAAAGAGGTTAGACAACTAGGCCATATGGTAACGGGTCGTCGGGCTACTCGCCTTCTTATTGATACCTTACCAGAAGAATGGCTTGAGTTGGCCGAATCGATTTACCTTTATTTATGGAAAATAGCCGTGCTTACCTTACCCCGAGAGATTGACTATGAGGTTTTCTGCGTAGAGCTGACGACGCAGTGGGAAAAGGCATGAGATGATGCACTTGCAACCCCTGAAGACAATAGTGTACCTATTGAGATGTATATTTGTGAGGATGCACCTCTCCCCATTTCAGACGATGAGGCTTAGCCTTCTAAGAAACCTAGGATTCATGGAGACTGTAGTGACAATGATGGCTATGATGAATAAATGAGTGGAATTTTAGTAGCAGGATTTTATTTTGCCTATTTTCCTCCTGAAGGATTTCTTTAGAGATAATAATAATAAATGTTGCAATATAAACCTTTCTTTTTCCCTTGGTTGCTTAAGTATCTAAACGAGATTGCGATTATTCTGGTATATAGGAATATGGCTCAAGTGAGGACAATTAGGGAGTTAAGGCGAGAGATTGATGAGTTGAGACAGGCCTTAGCTGCTCAGGCTGCACCTCCAACACCTCAAACTCCACTAATTCCCCAAGCACCGCCAGCGCCACTAGCTCCCCATCCATTGCCAGTGCCACTAGCTCCCCAAGCACCACTGGCATACCCAATTGCACCACCTATTCCGACGGTAGAACAATTTCGTAGATATCGACCCCCTACCTTTGATGGTGGAAAAGACCCTCTGGCAGTTGACGAGTGGTTGCCTAATATAGAGAAGATCTTCCGTCACATCACTTGTCCAAAAAATTAAAAAGTATTATGTGCTGAGTTCATGCTAACTGGAAGAACTAGCCATTGGTGGGAATCCGCATCACGCACCCATACTGAGGAGGAACAACATAATCTAACATGGATACAATTCAAGACGGAGCTAATTGAAAAGTTTTTCCTACAGGCTCTGTGAGACTATAAGGACGCGGAATTTTTAAGACTGGTACAGGGGGATATGAAAATCTCTGAGTATGAGAGCAAGTTCGAGGAATTATCGCGATATGCCCCACATCTTGTAAGTGCTGAACTCACGAAGGCAAAATGTTACGAGAGAGGCCACGCGTTCAGAGATCAGGCAGATTGTGAGTTCACATGATCTCACCACTTTTCAAGCTGTGGTAAAGAAAGCTCAGATAGAGTGACCTACTCGGGTGTGAAGTTGGTAAATCAGGGACAACGCAATGACTTTGGAAAAAGAAAATGGCAGGATAAGAAGAAGAACAATGGACAGTTTAAGAAACAGACACCTGCAGGCCAGACGAGCAATCCTATACCCCCGTGTCCTAAGTGTAACAAGTTGCACAGAGGAGAGTGTTTGTTGGGAAAGTATGTTTGTTGGTCAACCTGGTCATATGGTTTCCTCATGTCCATTGACTAAGAAACCCGAGCAAGAGAAGAAAGGAAAAGCAAGGGTGTTTCCTTTGACTCATGATGAGGCTGCCCAAAATCCGGACGTGATCACAGGTATTTTATCGATCTCTAGTATTCCTGTTTACGTCCTGATTGATTCTGGTGCAACACATTCGTTCATATCTAGTGCATGTTTAGCTAAGATAAATGCTTCATGTCAGAAGAATGATAGTGTACTAGAAGTTAGTATGCCATCAGGGGGAACTATTATTACAGATAGGATGGCTAAGGGGGTACAGATAAATTTTGATGGACTGACTCTAGGGGCCGACTTGTATGTTATAGAGATGAAGGATTTTGATATTATTTTAGGTATGGATTGGTTAGGTGAAAATCGAGCCACGATTGTATGTTTTGAGAAAGAGGTAATTTTTTGGAAACCGGGAAAAGAGGAGTTTAGTTTTTATGGGTCAAAGATTAAGGCACTTCCTCGCGTTATCTCTGCCTTAAAGACTGAGAGCATGTTGAGGAAGCCTGATTGTCAGGGATATCTTGTCAGTATTACTAGCTCCTCATCTCAAGAAAAAAGTATTAGATGATGTGCCAATAGTATGAGAGTATTCTGACATTTTTCTCGATGATCTGCCGGGTACTCCACCCGATAGACAAGTGGAATTCATGATAGACCTGGTACCTGAAGCTACTCCTATATCTAAAGCCCCATACCGAATGGCACCAAAGGAATTACAAGAGTTGAAGACACAGTTGGAAGAACTTCCAGACAAAGGGTTCATTAGACCAAGTGTATCTCCATGGGGAGCTCCGGTACTCTTTGTAAAGAAGAAAGATGGTACTATGAGGATGTGTATCGACTATCGTGAACTAAATAAGCTAACGATCAAGAATAAGTATCCCCTTCCTAGGATTGAGGATCTATTTGATCAACTGAAGGGCGCATCTGTGTTTTCAAAAACTGATTTAAGGTCAGGTTACCATCATCTGAAGATTAAGTTGGATGGTATACCAAAGACAGCATTTAGGACTCGATATGGACATTATGAATTTAGGGTGATGCCTTTTGGCTTGATGAATGCCCCTGCAGTGTTTATGGACTTGATGAATAGGGTATTTCATCAGTATTTGGACGTGTTTGTCATTGTATTTATTGATAACATACTGGTATACTCGAGAGATTCTCATCAATACGAAGAACATCTGAGGATAGTGTTGGGAACATTGCATAAGGAGAAGCTATATGCCAAATTTAAGAAATGTGAATTTTGGTTAGACCGAGTGGGATTTCTAGGCCATATTGTTTCAGCACAAGGAATTGAGGTGGATCAATCCAAAGTTGAAGCTGTGACCAATTGGCGGAAACCTACAAACGTTGGAAAAGTGAGGAGTTTTCTAGGTTTAGCTGGCTATTATCGATGATTTATTGAAGGGTTTTCCAAGATAGCAAGTCTTATGACTTAGTTGACTCGGAAGGGTACTAAGTTCGTATGGACGGAGAAGTGCGAGCAGAGTTTTCAAGAGTTAAAGGACCGGCTCGTATCTGTATCGGTGTTGACTATCCCCGATGGTTCGGAAGGTTTTGTGATTTACAGTGATGCATCCAAACTTGGTATAAGATGTGTTTTGATGCAACATGGGAAAGTGATAGCTTATGCTTCAAGGCCATGGAAGCAATATGAAAAAAATTACCCTACACATGATCTCGAACTAGCAGCGGTAGTGCATGCCTTGAAGATTTGGCGCCGTTTTTTGTGTAACGATCCGGCCTCACGCCAGAATCATTATCATATCGTACGTACTGTCCGCTTTGGGAGAACCTGGGCCCATCTTACCCCTCACAGCTTTCTGACGCATCCCATAGGATTCGAACCCAAGACCTCCATCATATGGGAGACTTAAGTTGAATCCTGGTACCAATTGGACAACTTGCTCAATTGGTAGCAGGATTCAACTTAAGTCTCCCATATGATGGAGGTCTTGGGTTCGAATCCTGGGGGACGCGTCAGAAAGCCGTGAGGGGTAAGATGGGCTCAAGCTCTCCCAAAGCAGACAGTACGTACGATATGATAACGATTCCGGCACGAGGCCGGATCGTTGCAAAAACACCGATCACAAGAGTCTCAAATACTTCTTCACCCAGAAGGAGTTAAATATGAGACAACGACGACGGTTAGAATTGGTGAAAGATTATGATTGTACTATTTCGTACCACCCGGGTAAGGCTAATGCAGTCGCAGATGCATTGAGTAGAAAGAACATGGGACAGTTGTCGGTGCTGTGTACACGACAAGATCAATTAATCAGAGAATTCGAGAACATGAGAATTGAGGTATTAACTTCTCCAGTAAGGACATCGACAATATTAGCAAGTTTTACTGTTAAACCAAACCTCAGGGACAGAATAGTAGCTATTCAAAAAGATGATCCATTTTTGGAAAAGATCGGGGTTGAGGTAGGAACTGAGAAGAGAAAAGGATTTGAAATACCCGAGGATAAAGCCCTGATGTTTAAGGGCCGACTATGTGTGCCAAAGGATGAAGTATTAAGGAATGAGATTATGACTGAAGCTCATGCCGCTCCTTATGCAGCGCACCGAGGTAGAACTATAATGTATAAGGATTTGCATGACACATTTTGGTGGAGAAATATGAAGGGAACGATAGCTCTGTTTGTGTCCAAATGCATGGTTTGTCAACAGGAAAAGGCTGAGCATCAAAAACCGTCAGGGTCATTGAATCCCATGGATATACCCGAATGGAAATGGGAAAAGATTATAATAGATTTTGGGTTTTCCCAGGTCAGTGAGAGGTCATGATGCAATCTGGGTAATTGTAGATCGGCTGACAAAATCTGCTCATTTCTTGCCAGTTCAGACTACCTATAGTTTAGAACAACTCGCACAGATTTATGTCAAAGAAATTATGCGGCTTCATGGTATTCCAGTCTCTATAGTATCAGATAGGGACCCGAGGTTTACTTCTAAGTTTTGGATAAGTCTTCAAAAAGCTATGGGTACCAAATTAACATTTAGTATTGCTTATCATCCTCAGACTGACGGACAATCTGAACGAACTATCCAGATCCTTGAGGATATGTTAAGAGCTTGTGTCCTAGATCTAGGTGGTAGGTGGGAAGATCATTTGCCATTGGTTGAATTTGCGTACAACAATAGTTTTCAAGCCACTATTGGTATGGCACCTTATGAGGCTTTGTATGGTCGACGATGTCGTTCGCCATTATATTGGGATGAAGTTGGTGAAAGGAGAATTCTGGGTCCAGAATTGGTCGAGAAGACTGTAGATGCTATATATAAAATTAGATCAAGAATTAAGACTGCCCAAGATCGTCAGAAGAGCTATGCTGACAAAAGGAGAAAAGAATTGAGTTTTGAAGTCGGAGATAAAGTATTTCTCAAGGTGGCACCGATGAAGGGAATACTACGATTTGGAAAGAAAGGAAAATTAAGTCCTAGATTTATCGGTCCATTTGAGATTATTGAAAAAATTGGGAATGTAGCATATCATTTAGTGTTGCCACCCGAACTTTCAGCAGTGCACAACATATTTCACGTTTCTATGTTGAGAAAATACATCCCAGATCCTAGTCACGTGGTGAATGTCAGGTCACTTGATGTCCAAAGCGACATGACGTACGAAGAAGCTCCTGCAGTGATTCTAGAGAGAAAGGAGGACGTTCTGAGAAATCGAAGGGTTCCATTAGTCAAAGTCCAATGGGATAAACATGGTAAGGATGAGGCTACTTGGGAAAGGGAGGAAGACATCTTAGCCAAGTATCCCGACCTCCTTAAATAAGTAAGTTAAATTACGAGGACGAAATTATTTCAAGTTGGGAGAGTTGTAGCGACCGAAAAAAAAAAATGTTATGTTGTTTTCAAATAAAATTTTCTTGTATAACTCAAAAATAATTTGAAATATATTATGACGTCGCTACGACCATTCCTAAGAGTTGTTAGAATTTTTGGCCACAATAGTAAGTTGTGTGCAAGTGTCTTAAAATTTTGTAAGTCATCGAAATCTCTTTTAAATGACAAATTTCTTTAATTTATTCAATTACATTATTTTGACGACACACTTTTTACATTAATATTCTTTTTCCTATGTTTGGTTCCAATTTTCAGCGTATAAAAAAGAGAGAAGAGAAACCGTTGCATTTGCACAAGAGTAACCTGCACAATCACTTCCACCACTTAAAAACTTAATTAATTCACCACTTATACCCATCATTAACCTACCATTTGCCAAGGTTTTCTATTCACTTCAGTTTCTGCCCAAAAGCCATCGCCATTTGTAATTGAAGAAGGATATTATAAATTAATAAAATAAATATAATTAATACATTGATTTGGATAATAATTAGACTGATTAATCCCATAAAACTTTTAGTTTACATGGAATACGTTTGGAAATTAAAGAGTTAACCGAAAAGTCTTTTTGTTTCATTGGAGTTACATGTATGTATTTTATACGTTAGAGTTTTCTTTTTAAAACAAAACATAACATCATTTCTTACAATTGAATACACATACACTGCACTTACAAAGTGATTTCATTTTCCAAACTATTATACTTATACATAAAGTTGTTTTGCCCTCTTTCTCATAGTCATAGAGCACTTTTGAATCTGGAAAATATTTGAAGGATAAGCTGAGGAGCACGTTGCATTTTTTCTTTACAAATTTGGTCATCAAAGGTTATTCAAACTCCAAACTTTCAAGGTAGGGGTGTTTTACGACATTTTTGTAAGTGGAATAAAATGATTTGTTTTCAGTTTATATTAACGTGTTATTGTGTTGCTTATGATGGAACCACCCTTTGGGTGGTTCGAATAAGAGATAAAGAGATTATGAAACGAGTTATCAAACTCGAGAATAAGCGGACTGACTGATCACCGGTTTGCTAGAGAATGACGGTGATACAAAAAACCAAAGTTTGCATTTCTGAAAATACATTTACTTTTACCAATTACTTAAGTGCCTTCCTACTGAGTATTATTTATGATACTCACCCATATTAAAATTTCACACGTTAAATCGAGGCATGGCAGTGGTTTGGCATGGTGGCGAGTGCTCGGCAAATTTGAAATTAGTTTCAACTTTCTAGTAAAAATTTCCTGTTCTGTAAACCTTGTTATGAATGTTTAGATGACACTCTTAACAATGTTCTTAATGTTTATCTAGTTCAGTTTCATGTACTTTCCATGTCAACGATAATTTACAAATGTTGAATTGACAATGCATGAAGTTTATCTACTGCTGTTTTGAATTTCAGATTCTGCCATTAAATTTGAAAATGGTATAACTTGGGCTATACTGCATGTTTTAGAGTGAAATCAGTGGCGTTTGAAAGGCCTATGAGTCTTCTAATATTGGTCTTTCAAATTACCTTAAAATAGTATTTAGAGAAAACGTTATGCCCATTTTAGTAAACTGCGTTGGGACTGTTTCGAATTTTCTGTCCAGCATAGTTGTGCAGTATTTTCGTGCTTCAAAACTTTTCGTTCAGACCCCAACTTTTTATATGTTGTACATATATGAATGTTATAGTCTCTGTTAAAATTACACAAATTTTTGACAACGTTTGCTAGGTCAAACATATTTTCCTTTCCGCTGCTGCGCAACCTGTATTTTGCTGAATTTCCTCCAAATGTTTTCCAAAATAAAATTTCACCAAGTTGTCCAAATCTATATGAACAAAAAATTTCCATTTCATCTTTCTATAGATTTCAGATTTCAAAACTTTTATCGTTTAAAACTTATTTTGGTTAACATTTAAGGTTTCGAACAAAGAGGATGAATATTTCTTTTAACGCTTCGAGTTCCGAGAATTTGGGGCGTTACAGGAGCTTCCTAGGTTTGGCTGGATACTATCGACGATTTATAGAAGGCTTCTCTAAGATAGAGGGCCCTTTGACTCAACTAACCCGAAAAAGGTGTGAAGTTTGTATGGACTGAGATGTGTAAACAGATTTTCCAAGAATTGAAAGATAGATTGGTATCTGCTCCAGTGTTAGCAATTCCAGAGGAGTCTGAGGGATTTGTTATCTATAGTGATGCGTCTAAGTTGGGTTTGGGTTGTGTTCTGATGCAACGTGGAAGGGTGATAACCTATGCATCAAGACAATTAAAGCAGCACGAGAGAAACTATTCGACGCATGATTTAGAGCTTGCAGCGGTAGTTTACGATCTCAAGATTTGGCATCATTACTTGTATGGAAGTAAGTATGAAATTTACAGTGACCATAAGAGCCTCAAGTACCTTTTTACCCAGAAAGAATTAAATATGAGACAACGATGATGGTTAAAGTTAGTAAAAGACTATGATTGTACCATCCATTACCACCCAAGTAAAGCTAATATAGTAGCAGATGCTCTGAGTAGGAAGAACATAGGTCATTTATCAGCACTATGTACACAGCAGAACCAGTTAATCAAAGATTTTGAAAATCTAAGAATAGAACTGCTAACGTTGCCAGCTCGAGCATCAGGTAAGTTGACGAGTTTGGTTCTTGAATCAACCCTCAGAGACAGGATTATAGCAGCTCAAAAAGATGACCCTTTCTTGGAAAGGATTAGAGCCAATGTTGGAACTGAGAAGAGGAAGGGATTCGAGATAAACAACAATAAGGCACTTATGTTTAAAGGCCGATTGTGTGTACCTAAGGATGAAGAACTAAGAAAGGAGATCATGATGGAGGCTCATTCCACTCCTTTTGCCGCACACCCAGGCTCCACAAAGATGTACAGAGACTTGCGTAATACCTTTTGGTGGAGGAATATGAAAGGAAGAATATCATTATTTGTGTCGAAGTGTATAATCTGTCAGCAGGCAAAAGCAGAGCATCAGCGGCCATCAGGGCTATTAAATCCCATGGACATACCATAATGGAAGTGGGAAAAGATCTCGATGGATTTTGTAGTAGGTCTTCCTAGGTCGGCAAAAGGTCATGATGTTATTTGGGTCATAGTAGACCAACTTACAAAACTCACCCATTTTCTACCGGTTCGTATGACTTTCAGTCTAGAACAGTTTGCACAATTATATGTCAAAGAAATAGTTCGACTCCATAGGGTACCAATGTCCATTGTGTCAGATAGAGACTCAAGATTCACTTCAAATTTTTGGAGAAGTCTTCAGATGGCTATGGGAACTAAGTTATCTTTCAGTTCAACATATCATCCTTAGATCGATGGACAGTCAGAATGAACTATCCAAGTACTAGAAGATATGTTGAGAGCATGTATACTAGATTTGGGTGGTAAATGGGAGAATCATTTTTCGTTGGTGGAGTTTGCATACAATAATAGTTTTCAAGCTACTATCGGCATGGCACCGTATGAGGCATTGTATGGCCGAAAATGTCTTTCGCCAATATGTTGGGACAAGGTTGGTGAAAGGAGAATTTTGGGTCCAGAACTCATTGAGAAGAATGTAGAGGCTGTAGATAAAATCAAAATAAAGATTAAGGTAGCTCAAGACCGTCAAAAGAGTTACGCAGATAAGAGAAGAAAGGAACTAGAATTTGAGGTTGGAGAAAAAGTATTTCTAAAGTTTGCTCCAACAAAAGGGGTAGTATGATTTGGAAAGAGGGGGAAGTTGGAACCGAGATTTATCGGCCCATTTGAGATCCTCGAGAAGGTTGGGAGTGTAGCATATCGTTTGGCACTGCCACCTGAGCTGTCAAGCATACATGACGTATTTCAGGTTTCTATGTTGAGAAAGTACATCCACGACCCCAGCCACGTGGTTAATGTTCACTCATTGGACGTATAGAGTGATATGACTTACGAAGAAGCACCTATAATGGTTTTGGAAAGGAAGACACGTTTTGAGAAATTGAGAAGTGCCCTTAGTCAAAGTTCTGTGGGGTAGACATGGGAAAGACGAGGCAACATGGGAGAGGGAAGCAGATGTTTTAGTTATGTACCCATACCTCCTTAATCAAATAGATTGAGTTTAGAGGACGAAATTATTTTAAGGGGGGAGAGTTGTAACAATTGAAAAATAATTTTTCATCTATTTTCATCTTGACATGTTTTGTTTCAATTTGAGGTACGGAGGGACTAATTTTAAAATAATTATTTATTTTAAAAGTTTAGCTTTACGTCAAATAATTGAGTGTTCATCTAGCTAGAAATTGCATATCGATATTGGGCTTGTTTCGAAGCTCACATTAAATGACGAATTTTGGACTTGAGAGAAATTTATTTCCAATAAAATAGGTCCGAGATATTGTAGCCCAAAGATGCCGTATTTTAATTAAAGTTAATTAAGTATTTAACAAGTTGGGTAGCCACGTGTGCTAAACAATTTGAATATATCCTTTTGACTTTTGGATTAGGATTACTTTTATTTCAATTTCAATTAGGGTAGAATTCTGTTTACAAGGATAGAGTCCACTTTCAAAAGGAAATCTCTAAAATTATATCATGCACGTTAAAGTAAATCTATTTCTTTTGCCACTAACTATTTATTTAAAAGAATTACCCGTATCCTTCATTGAAATGGAAGCAGAGAGTTTGAGGAAAGGTTTGGGAGAGGAATTCGGTTGGACGTAGTCACTACATTATCTTGGCAAGCTAAGGTAGGATCCCTACACTAAGTTGATGGTTATATGAATTTAATTTTCATTATACATGTTATTCAATATGTTTGTTCATGAAGTATGTGAAATGCCTTTAATGGTTCTTAAATGACAATGTTATGGAGATCATATGTTTAATTGATGGCCGTAGAGGCTCATCAGAACTTTAAGAGATTATATGTTTTACTGATGGTCGCAGAGGCTCATCAGAACTTTAAGCAGATCGTTTGATCATTGATTTGCTTATTTATGAAGGCAACATGTAAGAATGCATGATTAATATATGATTGTTATCTTCATATAGCACGTGTGGCCTACTGAGTATTTCTTGAGATGTTCACTCCTATTTAAATTTTCAAAGTAGTCGGAGATCAAGCGGTGGTTCGGCATGGATGGCATGGGTTAAATTTTTAGGAATTTATTTCTTATGATTTAGATGATCATTTTTCTGTTTAACAATCACTTGGGGGTGTCCAAAGATTGTAGTTTTAAAACTTATATTTCAGGTGGAACCTTTAAATGTTTGAATTTCTGTTTTTGTTTAGAAAGGAAAACTCAAAACAAAAGCCAGGTTTCGGCTGCTGTTTTAAAATGGCGCCGCGGTCAGTATATTTAGAATTTTAAACTGTTTCTAAATTTCAAAATGAACCCTTATGAGTTATTGATCATTCGCAACTGGAAATAGGCCGATCGGAGTCCTGTAGAATTTACTGTAATAACTTTAGCGAAACTATGGCAGCCAAATCCGGGAAAATGCAGACCAGTTTGTACGGAATAATTTGAGCTTCAAACGTAGTCTTCGAGGCCCTAAATTTTTATATGTTGTACTTATATGAGTTATGTACCTTCCTGTAAAATTTCATAAGGTTTCGGGGAGGTTTGCTATGTCTAAAATTTTTCCCAAACTTACCGTCCAACCGTAAAAAAAATTTCAGCTGGCTGATTTTTAGGAACTCATTCCAAACTTCTCTATTTCATAAATTTTCTAAGTTATATGTTAAAACAAAAATGGTGTGATTACATGGTTCGAGTGAATAAATTTCTATCTTTCGAAAATAAAAATAAAAACCCAAATCTTTTGTTTTGAGGGTTAACGTCAATGAACTCATTTTTGGTAACGCGTCAGGTCACTGGCACTAGGGCGTTACACTTGAGGACACGACAGCTCCATGTAAATCTTCTAGGATCATTCGACCTTCTAGAAGGTAAGAATGCATTATTACTATCAGACATTACTAATCTAGGATGATGAACCTACTAATTATGCATAAGTAAAGTCAAATGTTGACTCACTGAGATGGCAGAAGGCTGAAATCCGATGTGAATTTAATGTATGTAACGAAGATTTGGACCTTGGTCGACCTGCCTAATGGATTGGAACCCATAGGTTGTAAATGAGTTTACAAGCAAATGTCAATATGGATAAGCAAGTCTCTTGAACTGAAATCTTCAATTTGATGCAAAAGGCAAAATGTTTGATTTAATAAAAAATGAAGAATCGTGTGTTTACAAGAGGGTAGTGGCAGCATTATCGCATTCCTAATATTATGTGTATGAGACATATTATAGGAAACGTCTCTATATTTCAATTGTTGAAATTATGGTTGTCAAATAACTTCTCCGTGATAGATACGGATAAGCAAGTTGATCTATAGAGATAGATCTAAAAGATTGTTTAATTCATTTTATATGGAGAAAATGAATTGAGTGTTCATGGATACACTGATACTAACTTCTAGTCAAACTAGAATGATAGCATATCTCAATCAGAATATTGGTTTACTTTTAAGCGGTGTGTTGGAAAGGTTTCAAATTGAAAATAACCGTTGATTCAATAATAGAAGCCTTATAGATCATTGCTTTAGAAAGCAACAAAAGTTTTGGTTTGGATCAGAAAATTCATCAATTAACTTGGAGTAGTTCGTAACATTTTTAATCACATGCTTATGCATAGTGATAACAATGGAGCCATGTGCAAGCGAATGAACTAATGTCTCATCAATGATCCAAACATGTGTTAAGGCGGTATTATCTCATTGGAAAGATAATACAATGAAATGACGTAAAGAAAGAACGAATTCCCACAAGTTATTAAATTGTAGATTCACTGACAAAGAGTTATCGCAGCATAAACATAATCGTCATGTAGACTCTATGGTAGAAGATACGTAAGTGATTGGATCTAATGCAAGTTGGAGTTTGTAAGTGTTATGCCCTGAGTCCAATCAACTTTGGATATAAACACTTTTAATAAATATAATCGATGAATACTTATGTCAATATCTATTATTTAATTAAATTAACATTTTAATAAATTAAATAATAGAATTCGTAGATTCAAATATTGGTGATTTGTTAATCACAATGAGTTGCGATTGTGAGATACAAATTACATATGACTGAATTTTAAATCGTCTGTGGTCTTATGTAATGATGATATATGAATATCGTTATTACAGATAGACCATCAAGTGTGACATTTCTTACTTATGAAGTAAGTAGCTAATCTCACAAGCTAAAGTGTGATGACACTTGAATGAACACATGGATTTTTTGTTATAGAACAAAACATTGGAGACCCGTCAGTGGGTCAGTGGTTAATCTCTAATGTTCAATAGTGGAATTGGTCCATTGACTTGAGGTCATCATAGTGCCTTATATGTGAGATTCCTCGAAATTGAGGAGGGACTCCTTGTATACCAACAACAACATTTGACTTTTATCAATCATAGCCTTTTTTAGTTGACTCCCCCTCACAAAGAAGTTTGCTTTCGGCTTTTCTCTCCTCTCAATGGCTCCTTTCTCTCTTCTCTTATGGCACCTCTCTCATTTTTCCCCTCTCAGCCACCTCGCCATTTTCTCTCTTACTGACTAGCTCATTGTTTTCTCTCTTCTCACGTGGCCTCTCTCTTATTTCTCCACTCTCAGCCACCTCACTATTTTATATATTTTTAACCGACTCTCTCGTTCTTCTCTCTTCCTCACTCCTTAATTTAACTTGGTCTTCAAAAACTTGTGCCGGTGTTAATGGCGCAAGAGTAATAGACCTATCCTCATTGACAAAGCTATACCGGTTCCTATACCCATCATGCATAACTCTCCTATCATGCTGCCATGGCCTTCCCAACAAAATATGACCCGCTTGCATAGGCACCACATCACATACAACCTTGTCACTATAGCTACCAATTGAGAAATCAATCATCACTAGTTTATTCATCCTAACCTCTCCACTCTCATTCAACTATTGTAATTTATAAGGCCTAGGGTGTTTAAATAATACTAAGCCTAATTTTTCAACTAAGGTCGTGCTAGCTACATTTGTGTAACTTCCACCATCAATGATTAGACTACATACCTTCTCGTGGATGTGACACCCGGTGTGGAATATGTTTTCTCGCTGTTGTTGAGTATCATCTACCTTGACTTGAGTGTTAACAGCTCTCATTCTGACCAGCAGCTCACCAATAGAAAATTCTACTTTTCCCTCTCCATCAACCTCCTCCAACGATGGCATATCGTCATACTCTCCTCACTCTCACTCACCCCCTCTCCGTTATCCAGTAAAATCATTACCCTTTTATTAGGACACTGAGAAGCAATGTGCCCCATTCCCAAACACCGAAAGTACTTTATGTCCCTACTCCTTGCTTGTTGTGACTCCATTTTAGGTATGGTTTTCCTAGCACTTTCTTCGTTTCCTTTAGCTACTACTTCATTTACCTTATTACCTTCCCACCGCGACTTCCAGTTTGGGTTAGAAGATAAAGTGTTCACCGACTGCCTCGCAGTCCCCTTTCTCTTCAACTGTCTTTCCACCTTCATGGCTACATGCAACATATCTTCCAACTCTACGTAATGTTGTAACTCCACCACGTTGGCGATCTCTTTATTCAACCCATTCAAGAACCTAGCCATGGTAGCTTCCCGATCTTCCTCTACATTTGCCCTAATCATCAAAATCTCCATCTCCTTATGATAATCTTCTATACTCTTCGACCCCTGATACAAACTCTGCAGTTTTTGATTGAGCTCCATATAGTAATGACCAGGTACAAATCGTTTTCTCATTACCGCCTTCAATTCATCCCATGTATTTATAGGCCTCTCCCGATTTCGACGCCGTGAAGTAACCACTTGATCCCACCAAGTGATGGCGTAATCAGTGAATTCCAACACCGCAATGTTCACCTTCTTATCCTCCGAATAGCTATGGCAATCAAAAAGCAACTCTACGTTTTTCTCCCATTCTAAATATGCCTCGGGATCACTCCCACCCTTAAATTGTGGAATCATCATTTTTACATTACCCGAATTACCATCAGTTTCACCACCATGATTATTTCTACCACGCCGTTCAAACATATCGCCTCTATGCCTCCTTCGTTCCATCTTATCCCTTTTATATTCATCTTCACCTCATTCACTACCGATCTCATGTTCATCCATCCTAGGAACTCGTCTACCCGCCCTCCTATCGTGAGGTACATTCACTGGTTGATCCCTGTTAAGATTTACCACCGAAGCATTCAATTGCTCCATTCTTCCTCCCATATCCATCAACAACCATTTAAACCTATCTACCCTATCATCTTGCAATCTGGTCTGGTTTTCATTCCTGCTGGAATTTGAGCTTTCTATATCCGACATTCTCTCAATTTCTGCCTCACCAATTTCACTCGGAATCATTCAATTGGCTTTTACCCTCTAATAATCTCACCCTCTGCCTTTTACCATTCATTGCTTTTACCAAGTGCTTTCAAAGACAACAATGAACTCACCGGATCAAACTTGTGACTTCAAAAATTGAATGTGTGGATGATTGTGATTCAAGAGGAGCATAGCAAATTGGAATGACAATGGGAAGAACAAAAGAGAATTTCAACTATAAATTGAATGATAAGAACAAATTGATGATCTAAAGTTTGTAGAATGTTGGTAGTAAATCAATCAAACAATCCTCAATTTTTTAGTACCGTACGTGAACAGTAATATTTTTTTTAACACAAGATTATACTACCAACAAGAAATTTATGGATCTAAGAATTGGAAATGAAGAACGACTCAAGAACATGAAGAAACTACGGAAAAGATGAAGCTTACTAACTCAACAAGAAAATAAGGGATATAACCTGATAGAATTGAAGCCAAAGCTCTGATACCTACTGATGTGAACCCCGTAGCAACGATGACTACAAAACCACAACTAGATTGATGCGGAACCTAAGAACGCCAATTAGATCCGGTTTTGGACTTGAACCCAACGATAACAAAGATGCGTTGAACCCCTTGATTACACAATGAAGAACCCACGATCCGATATTTTGAACACCACAAGAATTAGATCTTGATAAGTTCGATTTATTGTTCAATTGAAGAACAAGGAAAGCAAAGCCTCTCAATTAATAATTTGTCAAAAGTCTTTTACAATGAAAATTTTTTGGTATTTATACCAAACCCTGGAATTAGGTAAAAACGTGCATAATCTCATAAATAAGGTAAGAGATTGACTAAACATAGAATTCTATCAATTATGAAAAATTCGCGGAAAAATGAAATTTTCTTCCAGATTTTGTTCTGTGCGGCCACATAGAAGGATTCTATGTGGTCGCATAGAACAATCAAAATGCTCCTGCTTGGTTTCGGTAAATAGGCATGTGACCGCATGCCAGTTTATACTATGCGGTCGTATAGTAGTAACTTTGGCCTCCGTTTTCACTTGCTTCTATCACATTGATCCAAATGTTTTTCGACCTTGACCCCAACATGAAACTTGCCCCATTCTTCGTCACAATCACCATATCATCAACCATAGCTTGAACAAGCAATGCCATCGCTTTTTTCACCTGCTTTGCCTTGAATCGAGTCATCTGTCCTTCTTCCACTAGCAATGGATCCTTCCCTGAACTTGTCCTCGTTTCGATGGCGCCTTGGATCATATCACTCCTTATCCACAACTGGTTCTTCTTTTGCTTTCCCTATTTTCTGGTTTTCATCAATCGGTGTAGTTACCGGTTTGCAACTATGCTTTCCTGTTTGCTTCAAAAGGTCCGTTACATACTTTCGTTGTGAGATAAAGATTCCATGCATTAAGTATGAAACTTGAATTCCAAGAAAATACTTCAGTCTTCCAAGTTCCTTAATTTCAAATTATTTGATCAAGCATTGTTTCAGATCATGCTTTTCTTTCTTGTCATTTCCTGTAACAATAATGTCATCGACATATACTAAGAGGATTCTCACTCCTCCTGAGGTCGAATGTTTAATGAAAAGAGTATGATCTCATTGGCTCTGTCTGTACCCTGTTGCCTTCATCACTTTACCAAATCTTCCAAACCAGGCTCTGGGTGATTGTTTTAATCCATATAGAGCTTTCCTTAGTCTGCACACCTTATTTGCTATCATTTTTCCTTCTAAACCTGGTGGAATGATCATGTAAATTTCTTCTTCTAAGTCACCATGCAGGAAGGCATTTTTCACATCATACTGTTGAAGTTGCTAGTTGAAATGAGCTGCCAAAGATAATAGAATTCTTACAGCATTCATTTTGGCCACGGGAGCAAATGTTTCCTAATAGTCAACTCCATATGTTTAACCTTTAGCAACCAACCTTGCCTTATACCTTTCAAGAGAGCCATCGGCTTTGTATTTCAAAGAGAACACCCATTTGCAGCCCACGAGATTCTTTCCTTTCGGTCTATCAACAATTTACCAAGTTTTATTCTTTTCTAGAGCATCCATATCTTCTCTCATGGCATTCCTCCATTCCCCTTTTAATAATGCCTCAAACAAAGTGTTTGGAATAGAAATAGTGTTCAGACTTGAAATGAAATTTCTATGATTTGGTGATAGACGTTTAAGTGATACATAGTGAGACAAAGGATATAAGGGTCATTTTGTGCATTCATGAGTACCTTTTCTAACTGCAATGGGAAGATCTAAATCTTGGCTTCTTGTTTCGACAGACTGTATATGCAAAGGTGAGTCAGAACTTACCTTTTCTTCAGTAACAGGGCTTGGGTCACTATGTTGCACTTGTGTCAGGTCTGGAACATCTTTATTTCTTGAGTACACCTGAAAGAACCTGAAGGAGTCATAAATACGACCTGGTGTTGAGGTTGCAGGGTTATGAACAGGAGCTAGAGTAACAGGAGTAGGAATTGGGACTGACTCTAAGGGTT
Organism: Fraxinus americana; assembly: GCA_035079005.1. NCBI lineage: Eukaryota > Viridiplantae > Streptophyta > Magnoliopsida > Lamiales > Oleaceae > Fraxinus > Fraxinus americana. The sequence continues at coordinate 10,049,729 of CM068719.1, forward strand.
GAACGTTTTCCGTAGGAACTGAAACTGGGGATAGGTCAAGGGATCCACCAAGAGGGCAGTCTTTATCTTCCATAAGTGACATCTCCTCCTGAAGAGAAGACTGCGTGAAATAAGGCTTATGTTTTGCAAAAGTGAGATCGACAGAGACGTAAAATTTTCTAGGAGGAGGGTGATAGCATTTATACCCTTTTTGTGTAGATGAATAGCCAAGAAACACACATTTGATTGCTCTAGGGTCTAATTTTCCTCTATGTTGGCTATGGATATGGACAAATGAGCTACACCCAAAGATTCTTGGTATGAGGCCATTTGATGTTCGGACATGTCGGTAGAACTTGGCAAGGGTTTCCATGGGAGTTTTGAAATCTAGTGTTTTTGAGGGCAGTCTATTAGTCATATATATGGCTCTAAGAATGGCTCCCCCAGTAATTTTTTGGAACATTCCCTTGAAATAATAGTGCTTGAGTTGTATTAAGTAAATGGCCATTTTTCCTCTCAACTACTCCGTTTTGTTGTGGTGTGTAAACACAAGAGGACTCATGAATAATGCCTTCTTTTTTAAAGTAGGGTGTCAGAATCTGATTAAAGTAATCCCTCACATTGTCAGATTTTTGTTTGATCAAAAATATCCATGTGACCCTAGTGCAATCATCAATTAGAGAGACAAACCAACGAGAACATTGGACAGTCCCCAAATATCACTGTGAATTAATTCAAAAGGATGGGAACATCTTTTATTGCTAACACGAAAAGATACACGAGTATGTTTAGCAAGCTCACAAATATCACAATGAAATTCTGTAACTTTTAACCCTTTAAACAAAGAAGGAAACATAATATTTAAGACTCTAAAAGATGGATGACCAAAACGAAAGTGGTGAAGCCAAATGGCATCTTCATTTGAAAAACTAAGAAATGATAAAGACACATTATTAATGACTCTTCTTGAAGTATTAGGTGCTTTAAGATAATAAAGATCATTCCTTTCCTTAGCAAGTCCAATCATCTTCCCCAAACCCTGTTCCTGAAAAATACAAAAGGAAGGGTGTAAGATTGCAAAGCATTTTAGATTTTTTTTGAGCCTTTGAATTGAAACAAGATTGGCAGATGAGTTTGGTACATGAAGTACATTTTTAAGAATGAGGGAAGGTGTGACGTGAATATCTCCTAGGCCAGCAACTGTAGCAAGAGAACCATTAGCAACAATAATTTTCCTACTACTAGGATATGGTTTATAGGTGCTGAAAAATTGTGAAGTGTGAGTCATATGGTCAGTAGCTCCTGAATCAACTTTCTAACAATTGTCCAAACACTATTCCGACACATTTAATCCAAATGAGAATGGAGACTTACCTGAGAGTGCCAGTGAGCATGCTCCAGAAGGTTTTTCAACAGACCCAATCAAGCCTCTTAGTTTCTCTGTTGTTCTCCCCTATCTCCACATTCTTGGCTTGGTGGTTTACCATGTAATTTCCAGCAACGTTCCTTGGTATGCCTTGGTTTCTTACAGTAGGTACACCACAAGTTATCTTTCCATCGATTATCCTTGTTGTCTTTTCCTGGGAATCTGGACAAATCTACCTTCCCTTGCTCACGCACTTGGTTTTGTTCAGTTTTAGTTGCCAAGGGTGACCCATCCACAGCTTGGGACTCGAGCATTAATCCTCTTCGGCTTTCTTCTGGTCGGATTATAGAAATTGTTTCCTCCAACGAGGGTGTTTCATCACGCCCAAGTATCTGAACCCGAACTTGGTCAAATTCTGGGTCAAGTCCAGTCAAGAAATCATAGACTCGGTCCTTCTCAATCAATTTTTTTAGGATTGCAGAATCTTCTGCACACTTCATCTCAAACACCCGATAGTGATCAAGTTTCTGCCACAAATTTTTCAGCAAATTGACATACTCCATTACGGTTCTTCCTCCCTGTTTAGTTGCACTTGTCTTCACCTTGATATCATAAATCTGAGCTCCGTCACGGGCCTTCGAGTATGTTCGGCGAATGGAGTCCCAAATCTCCTTTGCAGTTGTCAGAAACATACAAGTGTCCCATTGAATCCCATAACCAAGACATTATCATCGAATCAGCTTCATCCCAAGCGTCAAACTCTGGGTCTCCTTTTTTTGGTCCTGTCCCAAGCATATGGCTGAGTCTCCCTTTCCCTTTCAGATATGTTTGAACAAATTGAGACCACTTGAGATAGTTTTTCTCAGTTAGTCTGTAGCTGGCCCGAACATTCTACAAATCTCCAGTCATCTGGTTCGAATGGGCATCGTCGGATTGAACAGAGGTAGTCATGGTTGACAAGAGAAAGATTGATGGAAAGGACAGATCTGTGTAGAAGAAAACTAGCTGAAAATTTTGCAGCAATGAAGAAACCCGAAAAAGAGCCTAAAGCTCTGATACCAACTCAAGAAAAAAGATAAGTAAAGATCTGAATATTTTTCATTTGAAACAGAGAATACACAGCGCAATATATAGACTACTCTAGGAAAAAAAATAGGAAAACTAATCTGACCAAATCTCTCCAAATCAGAGAGATATTCTAATGCTATTAATTCCTTATTTCAAGGGATTCTTAAATATTTATAGAATTAATTCCCTATCTACAGCTGTACAATCCAACACATTTTCCAGCAGGACACTCGAGTGTGGCGCGGTTTGTTGCAGTAATCGCACCAGACCCTTGGCTTCTCTTCAGGTTTTTTCTGAAAATTGTCTGCTTTATTAGTAGTAGCCTCGGCAACAAGGGCAAAACTCTCAACAGGCCCGCTAGTAGTCTTCTTCCCCAACATTACATGTCCGTGACTCTCCTCTTCGAACCTCAGCAATTGGACTAAGTGGAGTCCTGCCAATGATCTGTCCCTGTACTTCATCAAATTCCACATTTAGTCCAGCAAGGAATTTAGCCTTCATGGTCTTTTTGTTATGATTACCATCTTTAGTTGATTTCCATTCATAATCATTGAAAAGATCCAAGTCCTGCCAAAGGCGCTTCAATGAATTGAAATACTTGGTGACCGAGTCTTCCCCCTGCCAAATCTCACCAAGTTTCAGAGTCAATTCATAAACCTGAGATTGATTTCCCAAATCAGAGTACATCTCATTCACATTGTCCAAGAGTTCTTTGGCTGTGGAGTAGTACATATAGTTGGAGCTAATGTCTTCATCCATAGAGTTCACGAGCCAAGTCACTACCATTGAATTTTCTGCATCCGAGGTCGCATAAGTTGCATCCTCTGGTGCTGGTGCCTTCTTGTCTCCTGTTAGGTATCCAATCTTTCCCCGTCCTCTGATGTACATTCGAACAGATTGAGACCATCTTAAATAATTATCACCATTAAGGCGACTAGTGGTGATTTGGACAGAGCGAGAATCGGTATTGGGGGCTTAGGTTTTGAGAGATGGGGTCGATTCAGGTGAAATGTCAGACATGGCTGAACGATAAAAAAATCTGCAGAAAAGAAATTGAATCTTTTAGGGTGTCTCTAATAACATGTAAACTTTAAAGAGATGAGAAAATATAGAATTAATTTTTCTCCATTAGCTCTTAATCATAGAATTACATGGGTTCTCTTTATAGGAGAGAATATGAGCAAGAAATCAGGAAAAAGATTACAATAGCTAGTTGGCCTAACTAATGTCCTACTATTTTATAGGATTGACTAATATTCTATTAACAGCAAATATTTAGAACTATCAAATCTCCTAAAGTTCGCTAATATCACTACCTAATCTTTCATTTCAACACTAACTTTATGCGTTTATTTCGAGAACTAAAACTAATGGATAGTTATATCATCTGTGCTCTGAAAATACTTTATATTATTTGCTTGTTCTTAACTTCTAATCTCTAGCTCGTTGTTCTTCACAAATTACAGTTTTCTGCTAAATAATTTGATTTGATGATAAATACACATTTCATAGCAACGCCACCAATTCAATAATACCATTCCTGCCATGCAATGCGTCTCAGGTCTGCAATTATCCTTTCACTACTAAAGGGATTCTGATGGGTCATATAACTTTGAGCTACCAAAATTTTCAAATTCATATTTTTGTTTCAGACAGAATTTTTATATGTCAATGTCTCTTTTGTGTCACAATGTTTACTCTATGATTTGGTTTTAGGCGACTGATACACCTGGTCTCTTACGGAGACATGATGGTAAGAGGCTACTCATTTTATTTCTTACCTTCCATATGACTTGACAATGGATGCAGTCTTTGCTTTTGTGCATATTGCTGAAGCTGTTGCCATGTCCACAATTCAGCGTGCCAGAACAATCAAGGATTGGTTTTGGGTGTATTATATAAATATTTCTGTGATTATACGAAGTAAAACTTATTGTGCTCGTCAAAGTCGCAATGTAGCATTATTTTATTTCCTACAGAGCCCATTTTCTTTCATATTCGAAATGATGACTTTAAGATAAATGAGACTTTAAGATAAATGAGACTTGTATGCCTAAAGGTGGAGGACCTGGAGGTGACACAAATTGAGGACAAAGTTAAAGGATGGTATAGGTGGTTGGGAGTGTCTTGCGTAATACACCTGTTGAAGCTTTCGATTTATAGGAGGAATTTGACCCCGAGAGAACAGGCGGAGAAAGTAGACCAATAGACAAAATCAACATGTCCTGAGACAGGTGAAGAGAGTAGACCAAAAGAATTCATGTAGTTGAACCCAAATTTATAGGAAATTAGGCTTAGTCTGTTGTTCCTATAAGATTACTGTAGCCACCCAAAAAAAATGTTATGTTGTTTTCAAATAAAATTTTCTTGTATAACTCGAAAATAATTTGAATTATATTATGACGTCACTACGACCATTCCTAAGAGTTAGAATTTTTGGTCACAACAGTAAAGTTGTGTGCGCTTGTCTTAAAATTTTGTAAGTCATCGAAATCTCTTTTAGATGACAAATTTCTTTAATTTAATTAATTACATTATTTTGATGACACACTTTTTACATTAATATTTTTTTTCCTATGTCTGGTTCCAATTTTCAGCGTATAAAAAAAAAGAGGAGAAACCGTTTCATTTGCACAAGAGTAACTTGCACAATCACTTCCACCACTTAAAAACTTAATTAATTCACCACTTATACCCATTATTAACCTACCATTTGCCAAGGTTTTCTATTCACTTCAGTTGCTGCCCAAAAGCCACCGCCATTTGTAATTGAAGAAGGATATTATAAATTAATAAAATTAATATAATTAATACATTGATTTGGATAATAATTAGACTGATTAATCCCATAAAACTTTTAGTTTACATGGAATACGTTCGGAAATTAAATAGTTAACCGAAAAGTCTTTTTGTTTCATTGGAGTTACATTATGTATTTTATATGTTAGAGTTTTCTTTTTAAAACAAAACATAACTTCATTTCTTACAATTGCATACACATACACTGCACTTACAAAGTGATTTCATTTTCCAAACTATTATACTTATACATAAAGTTGTTTTGCCCTCTTTCTCATAGTCATAGAGCACTTTTGAATTTGGAAAATATTTGAAGGATAAGCTAAGGAGCTCGTTGCATTTTTTCTTTACAAATTTGGTCATCAAAGATTATTCAAACTCCAAGCATTCAAGGTAGGGGTGTTTTACGACACTTTTGTAAGTAGAATAAAATGATTTGTTTTCGGTTTGCATTAACGTGTTATTGTGTTGCTCATGATGGAAGCACCCTTTGGGTGGTTCAAATAAGAGATAAAGAGATTATGAAACGAGTTATCAAACTCGAGAATAAGCGGACTGACTGATCACCGATTTGTTAGAGAATGACGGTGACAGAAATAACCAAAGTTTACATTTCTGAAAATACATTTATTTTTACCAATTACTTAAGTGTCTTCCTACTGAGTATTATTTATGATACTCACCCCTATTAAAATTTCACAGGTTAAATCGAGGCATGGCAGTGGTTTGGCATGATGGCGAGTGCTCGGCAAATCAGTGGCGTTTGAAAGGCCTATGAGTCTTCTAATAATGGTCTTTCGAATTACCTTAAAATAGTATCTAGAGAAAACGTTAAGCCCGTTTTAGTAAACTGCGTTGGGATTGTTTCGAATTTTCTGTCCAGCGTAGTTGTGCAGTATTTCGTGCTTCAAACCTTTTCGTTCAGACCCCAACTTTTTATATGTTGTACATATATGAATGTTATAGTCTCTGTTAAAATTACACAAATTTTTGACAACATTTGCTAGGTCAAACATATTTTCCTTTTCGCTGCTGGGCAACCGGTATTTTGCTGAATTTCCTCCAAATGTTTATGAACAAAAAATTTCCATTTCATCTTTCTATAGGTTTCAGATTTCGAAACTTTTATCATTTAAAACTTATTTTGGTTAACATTTAAGGTTTCGAACAAAGAGGATGAATATTTCTTTTAACGCTTCGAGTTCCGAGAATTTGGGGCGTTACAATTACAGTTTTCTGGTTTGGTATGTTATATGTTAGTCTTGTTTTTTTACCCTGGTAGAGTATTAAGAGAAATCTTTAAGGAGCAAACTGATGACTGAAACAAGAGAAAAACTGTCACACCCCATTCCTACAGTATACTAACTAGTGTGGAAATACTGTCAGTGACTTGACCTCGACATCCAAATTCACCTACATTGTTTTTTAAATGAAGGCATCTCTAAAAGTATTTCCGAAACTAAAGATTATAAAACCACAACCTAGCATATTTACCATGCAATTATAAAAGTATTTACATACTACTTCAAAAGTCATACAGGATCCCAAAATATAATACAACTGGAGTCCACAAAATAACTCTACAGGTCGTCATCCATGTACATAAAACTTCGGAATCCCGTAAGAGCTCCACAGCCAGCCATGTCTCCTAAGAAGTTCCATGTTCACCTACAATGCAAGAACTACATAAGTCAATGCTTAGTAAGCGATAATCATGCAGGTCATGAGTATGAGTGATAATAATATATGACACCATGCCATTTACTTTAAACAACATGCTGAAGATGTCTCATGCTCAGATAGTCATCAAAGTCGACTCGAAATAATCTCATTTGAAATCTTTCATTAGGCCCTTGACCAACCTACTTTGCACCGAATAGAGCTCTGTACGATATCAATATCAATAAGCAAATGGCCAATCTGACATCTACACCGGAGAGTGGACCATCCTCTTGTGACCACTAGAGGCCCATTCCCTAACTGCACCTATGATCACCCTAGAATTATCCCACCCAGCAGCGCAAATAATCAGAGTATCACAAAGGCACAATCGAGTGGTCCTCCCTCCCGTGATTACCAAAAGCCCATTTCCTAACCACCTTTGTAATCAACTAAGAAGTATCACCCGTGGTGCCAAGACATATCACATAAGCATGCCTCACATGCCTCGGTGCCCTAGTAGTGGTCAATAAAACATTTTATGAGAAAAGCTCAATTTTACAATCATGTTGTGCATGCTAGATTTTCAACCATGGATGTATATCGTGCATGCACATGAAAATACTCATGAGTAAATACTCAATGATCATAACCGTCAAACAATAGACAATAAGCTCCTTATCAAAGTTATGTAAATATTCCAACATTACCATACTACATTCTTGCACTGTAGTTGCAAATAGATTTTCACTTACCTTTTTGCTCTTGTGTGTGCGCGCTTCTACGAGGTGTAAATCAATTCTCTTTCCCACTTAAAGTCAGCAAATCACCTGTATTACCATCTAATATTAAACATAATCCTAAATTTGATAAACTCAATGGACACATAATCCCGTGCTATGTCCATTCATGCTAGAATACTTTAGATAGCATTAACAATTCAAGTTACCGATTGCATTGCAAACTAGTCCCATAAATCACCATATTTCTCGAGTCCAATTATGAACGTCAACATCATTCAATTGTTGTTTAACAACCTAGTACTCCTTAAAATCCATTTTCCAGGCCTGAGAGATAATTAATGGATATATAAAGGGTGAACCTAAGTTAAATAGGCAATTGGACAGAATCTGTTTTAAATTTTTAATGCTGCCTGACTCACTTTCCGAGCTCCTTTTTGTATTCTTAATCACATCAATAAATTCCCAAACTTCTACCACAATTATATAACATATACATGTAGGTAAATATGTCATTAATCACCACAAGTAACCAATTTAAAGACTGAAAACTAATCCGTTTTTCCGAACACCGAATCAAGAATTTTTATCATGGCTGCTTTGAGTTTAACTTGGATCAGACTTTCAAAAATGGATTCTAACATATTAAAGATCATTTCTAGACCTATAACTCTTATATGAGAACATTCAAATTGATACACATACATTCCTTTCAAGGTATAATGATAAGTGTGTTTTACATACTTAATTATGACACAAATTAGATTGAATGTCGTTAGAAAAAGCTCGAAAAGGACGTAATTCGTTATGTATTGTTTTGTAGGGCTACTTTGACGGAATTAACGAAATGTAAGCGAAAAGAGGCAAAAAGGACCAAAATGCAAGTCAACAAAAGTTCAGAGACTAAATTGCAATTATCCAAAAGTTGACCCAAATGATGAATCAAGCATGGAATTCTACCAAGGAGCTAATTGGCGACTACATGGATGACTAGAAGTTGGTAGAGAAGGAAGCAGGACCAAGGATGGATGAAAGGAAACTTTGGGGACTAAATTGAAAACCTAGGGAAGTTTTTCTTCCTTGCGATCGCAAGGAGTCCTACCTTGCGATCGCCCAAGCCTCAACAGGAAGCCCAAGAGAGGAAACTACTTGGCCCTTGCGATCGCAAGGGATCCTTCTTTGCGATCGCAAGGAAGGTTTCTGTGCGAGATTTTTCTAGTTTCCTTTTCCGAATCAAACACTTATGGAATGATATCTTAGCACGCTATTTAAACCAAAACTCGTCTAGAATTAGGTTTGTATGCATTCTTAGGGAGAGAAAGTCGAATTAGAAGAGCTAATGAGAAGAGCTTGAACTAGGGTTTCACTTGAAGATCCAAGATTCAAGTTTTAAACTTCTACTTTTTGGTGATGTTCTCTTTTTATCATTTTTATTGTTATTATAATTTCATTATGCTAGACTAGACTTTTTATGTACTAGGTGAACGATGAACTTTGCATTGTGATCTCTTATTTCTATTTTGCAATTTGACAATTAAATACGTTTGATGGTTTTGAATGATTTATATACGCTTCTTGTCTCCGTGATTATAGTGCACGATAATTATGTGAGTTTAGGTGGTTTATTTCATGCATTCGAAAGAAGAGAAATAAATTCAACAAGGTATAAATCGTCGTTTTGTTCATAAAGGATATAAATATACCGACATGCATTACGTGAACCTCTAAGTGTTTACAAAACTACATGCATCCTTATATATTGCATTTGTCATAGAAATATAGTCAAATGGTGTACTAGGATAAGTTCAATTCTACTCGAAAGAGATTGTTGGATAGGTTAGGAACATTGATTCTTCAAACGATTCATCGTTTTGTTAAATTGTGAGATAGGGGTTAAGAGTGAACTTTGCTTGGCGATTCGGGATCCTAGTATGCTTTTTTTACATTGATTTCTTAAAACATTTTCATTCAAACATTACTTTTGCATTTACATCAAAATTCTAGTTTAATTTGCATGTTATTCACAATTTCATCATAAAATCACAAAAACTACCATTTTGAGTTTTATAGTTTTGGTTAAGGTTATAATAATAGAAATGAAGTTAGATCAATCCTCGTGGGAACGATACTCGAAATTTTACAATTTTCACTTTATTACTTGTCAAGGAACCGTACACTTGCGGTAATATAATTTCAAAACATATTTTCGTGAACAAGTTTTTGGCGCCGTTGCCGGGGATTGAGTATTAATTTGATTTTTGTTATTTTGACACTAATTCGAACTTGTTTTTTCTTTAGTTTTCATTTTATTTTAATTTTAGTTCAATTACTTAAGCTGAGCTAAGTGCTGCTACTGTTTTTGCCTTTCAGACATTGCATGCGAAGATCAATCAGCTGTGGTTTAATTCAATTTGATTTGAAAATTGAACGAACTTTTCATCGCAGACAGAGAGAAGCAAGAGTAGCACATCAGGTCAATCAAGGACATATCGAAATGGCTGAACAACAAATGGAACAGAGGATAGGTCATGCAGCGCCAGCCAATGCTGAAGCTCAGGATGATGGGAATGCTATACTTGGGGATTTTCTAGCACCATACGTTGTTCAAAGCCAGTCCAGCATCGTTTACCCAGCATTTGGACAACCGAACTTTCAATTGAAGACAAATGTCATCCAACTCTTCCAGAATGGACATCAATTTTACGGAACAGCCAACGAGAATCCACATACACATATATCCCGTTTCTTGGATATGTGTCAACACTTCAAATACCCTGGGATATCAGAAGATGCAATCAGGCTAGGACTATTTCCATTAACTCTTCGAGATAAAGCACTTGAGTGGCTCGATTCACTACCGGTGGCGAGCATAACTACTTGGAACGATTTGGCTCAGAAATTCTGCACCACATACTTCTCACCGGCTAAAGTGGCGAGATTGAGGCACGATATATCAATTTTTAGCCAACATGAAATTGAATCACTTGATGAAGCTTGGAGTAGGTTCAAGGGCATGCTAAGAAAGTGCCCTCAACATGGATATGACAAGAAAGAACAAATCAGATACTTCTATTGGGGACTAACACCAACTTTCAGAAGCTTGGTAGATTCGTCATCAAATGGGTCTTTAACCACCAGGTCAATCAAGGGAGCTTGGGAGTTGTTTGAGAGAATGGCTAGTACCTCAGCCATGTGGTCTACAGATAGAGGGGGTGCAAAGAAAGCAGTTGGAGTGTATGAGGTAGATACCTATTCGGCATTATCCGCGAAGATTGACTCCTTGTTTCACAAGATAGAGGGTATAACACAGACCGTGAATTCAACACAAGTGAAGAAGCCCAGTTGTGAAGAATGTGGAGCAGAGCATGGGACAGCTGAATGTCCCATTGTTACACAACGGATGGAACATGTGGATTTTGCTCAATGGGGTCAACGTCAGCAGAACAATCCTCACTCTGAGACATACAATCCCGGATGGAGAAATCACCCCAATTTCTCTTGGGGTGGTAACCAGAATCACAATCAGAATCATACTCGGGCTCAGGGGCAGTTTCAGCAGGAGAGAAAACCTCAATTGGAAGACATGTTTGCAAATCTTATGGAAAAGACTGATAAATACATGGAAACCACAAATCAGTTTATGAGGAAGACTGAAACAAACTTTCAGAATCAAGGTTCAGCTATTAAAAATATGGAGACTCAGATGGGACAACTAGCTCTATCTATGACAGGACGAGTGGCTGGCACTTTATCGAGCAATACAGAAGTGAATCCTAGGGAGCATGTTCAGGCCATTACTACAAGAAGTGGAGTTCAGCTACCTGAGATACTTGTGAAAAGGCCAGGAGTAGACAAAGAGATAGTAAACCCGCCGGAGAAGGAGACTAAAGAGGAGACTAATAGCATCGAGCAGACACCAGTGAGGGAGAGACCAGCAGTGCCACAACAAGTTCCAGATAACTCAGTGAACCCTTATGAACCACCCATTCCATTTCCACATTGAGGAAGCCACGAATGGAGCAGCAATACAAAAAGTTCCTTGAAGTGTTCAGAAAGCTCCATATAAACATCCCATTAGATAATGCACTCTTCCAAATACCGAGCTACTCGAAGTTTTGAAGGATATTTTATCAAACAAACGCAAGTTGGAAGATCACGAGACTGTAATGTTGATCAAGAAGTCGCGGCTGCATTCGTAGAACAAGCTTCCACCAAAGCTGAAAGATCCAGGGAGTTTTACTGTGCCCTGTACCATTGGTGAAATTTACTTTGATAAAGCATTATGTGTTCTTGGTGCTAGTATTAATTTAATGCCTTTATCTGTTTTCAGGAAATTTGGATTAGGAGAGGCTAAAGCAACCACAGTTACATTGCAACTGGCTGACAGATCGTTGACACACCCAAGAGGAATCATCGAGGACGTGCTCATCAAGGTGGAAAAATTCATATTTCCTGCTGATTTTCTCATTTTGGATATGGAGGAAGATAAAGACGTTCCACTAATTCTGGACAGACCATTTTTGGCCACTGGAAGAGCACTGATTGATGTTCACAGGGGGCAGCTGATCTTGAGATTGGGTGACGAGCAGGTATCCTTCGATGTTTTCAAGGCCATGCAGTTTCCTTCAGAGGCAGATAGTTGTTTCAAAATTGATGTTATTGACAAGGTGGTGAATGATACTTTTCTACTTCAACATCATTCGGATGCATATGAGGCATGCATTGCTCATTCTCAATCAATCAATTCTGATTCACTTGATATTGAAACTTGTGCACGATTTATGAAGACCAACCCACCATATTTTTGAAAACAGCAGTTCCCAAATTTTGAAGAACTTGGAACAGAAAGCAAGAAGCATATACCTTCGATTCAGCAGCCGCCTAAATTGGAATTAAAGCAGCTACCACCACACCTCAGATATGCTTATCTTGGAGATTCTTGCACTCTTCCAGTGATTATATCGAACTCAATCAGTGAGGTGGAGGAAGAAAAACTACTTCGGGTACTCAGAGAACACAAAACAGCCATAAGATGGACCATTGCAGATATTAAAGGGATCAGCCCTTCGTTGTGTATGCATAAGATCCTCATGGAGGAGAATTTTCGTCCCAGTGTGGAGAGTCAGCGGAGGTTGAATCCAAATATGAAGGAAGTGGTTCGGGCTAAAGTATTGAAGCTTTTGGATGCAGTAATCATATATCACATATCTGATAGTGCGTGGATCAGTCCAGTTCAAGTAGTGCCGAAGAAGGGGGGAATCACAGTTGTACCTAATGAGAAGAATGAGCTTATTCCTACCAGAATAGTTACAGGTTGGAGGGTTTGCATTGACTACCGCAAACTCAATACAGCTACTAGGAAGGATCATTTTCCTCTCCCCTTCATTGATCAAATGTTGGAGAGGTTGGCAGGACATTCACACTACTGCTCTCTTGATGGATACTCTGGTTATAATCAGATTCTAGTAGCACCAGAAGACCAGGAGAAGACCACTTTCACATGTCCTTATGGTACTTTTGCTTACCGTAGGATGCCTTTTGGTTTATGTAATGCTCCAGCCACGTTTCAGCGATGCATGATGGCTATATTTTTCGATATGGTTGAGAGATTCATAGAAATCTTCATGGATGATTTTTCTGTGTTTGGATCTTCATTTGATGAGTGTTTAGAACATCTGAACTTGGTTTTGGAAAGATGTAGGGAAACGAATCTGGTATTGAACTGGGAAAAATGTCACTTCATGGTACAAGAAGGCATAGTTTTGGGACATCGAGTTTCAGCAAAAGGAATAGAAGTGGATAGGGCCAAAATTCAATTAATTGAGAAATTACCACCACCTACTTCTGTAAAGGGTGTTCGCAGTTTTCTAGGTCATGCCGGTTTTTACAGATGGTTCATCAAGGACTTCTCGAAGATAACTAAGCCACTATGCAACTTATTGATGAAAGACAATCCATTTGACTTCGATGATGGGTGTTTAATAGCTTTTCACACTCTCAAAGAAAAGCTCATTTCAGCTCCAGTGGTAGTTGCACCGGATTGGGAGTTACTGTTTGAATTGATGTGTGATGCCAGTGATTATGCCGTGGGAGTAGTTTTGGGACAGCGAAAGAACAAAATTTTTCATGTGATCTACTACGCCAGTAAAACTTTGAATGATGCACAGCTGAATTATGCAACCACCGAGAAGGAATTATTGGCAGTCGTGTATACATTTGATAAATTTTGCCCTTACTTGGTTGGGTCAAAAGTAGTGGTTTACACTGATCATGCGGAACTGAAGTATCTGATGATGAAGAAGGATGCAAAGCCAAGATTGATTCGCTGGGTATTACTGTTGCAAGAGTTTGATATTGAAATCAGGGATGAAAAGGGTAGTAAGAACGTTGTAGCAGATCATCTATCTCGATTAGAGCTTGGCCAACCAGATAAGTCAGTAGAAATAAATGAGATATTCCCAGATGAACAAATCCTCAGTGTGGAGACTACGCCCTGGTATGCAGATATTATTAACTACTTGGCCAAATCCATTCCTCCACCGGAATATTCTAATCACCAGAGGAAGAAGTTCTTTGCAGATTTGAAATACTACTTCTGGGAAGATCCCATTCTCTATAGGCGTGGTGCAGATCAGATTATTCGACGATGCGTGCCTGAAGAAGAAGTACATCAGATTCTAGAGCATTGCCATTCTTCAGCATATGCGGGACATTTTGGGGCCTCTAAGACAAGCCTAAGGTCTTACAAATAGATTTTATTGGCCTACATTGTTCAGGGATGCCTTTGAATTTGTGAAGAGATGTGATCGATGTCAACGCACAGGGAATATCTCGAGAAAGAATGAAATGCCTTTAACAAGTATCCTAGAAGTAGAACTGTTTGACGTTTGGGGAATTGACTTCATGGGACCATTCCCACCGTCATTCTCCAACCAATATATACTTGTTGCCGTTGACTATGTCTCCAAGTGGGTCGAACCAGTAGCATTACCAACTAATGATGCAAAAGTAGTGATTGGATTCCTAAAGAAGCATGTTTTTACTCGTTATGGAACACCGAGAGCTATCATCAGTGACGGGGGGAAATATTTTTGTAATCGCCAGTTTGAGCAGTTGTTGAGTAAGTATGGAGTCAAACATCGTATAGCTACCCCATATCATCCTCAAACCAGTGGGCAAGTTGAGATTTCTAACAGAGAGTTGAAAAGAATACTTGAAGTCACGGTAAATTCATCAAGGAAAGACTGGTCCAAGAAATTGGACGATGCACTTTGGGCTTATCGAACAGCATTCAAGACACCTATTGGCATGTCACCCTACCGTCTTGTGTTTGGAAAAGCATGTCACTTACCAGTTGAGTTAGAGCATCGAGCTTATTGGGCACTTCGCCAGTTGAATATGGATTTGCAAGCAGCGGGTGAACATTGGTTACTTCAGTTGAATGAGATGGATGAGTTTCGCCAGGAATCTTATGAGAATGCAAAAATATACAAGGAGTGCACCAAGAAATTTCATGCCATGAATATCCAGAGAAGAGAATTCATCGTGGGGCAGCAGGTTCTATTATTCAATTCTCGCCTGGAACTTTTTTCGGGAAAATTAAGGTCAAGGTGGTCGGGCTCATACACTATCACACAAGTATTTCCACATGGAGCGGTGAAAATCACACATGAGAGCAAGGGTACATTCAAGGTCAACGGGTAGCGTTTAAAATACTATTGGAGCGGGGATTTCTCGAAAGACAAATCCACCGTTCATCTTCAGCCACCAGAATGATCTTTAGACGGTACAGTCGAGCTATCGACTATAAACTAGCACTTGATGGGAGGCAACCCATCATTTCTCTCCTTTTACTTATTTTGCTTTCTGTTTTTATTTAAGTAGTTTTGATTTTTTATGCATTGCTCACGTAGTTCTAGGTAACTGTTTGCTTAACCGTTCACACATCACTCATGAGTAATGCCTTTTAGTTTTAAATGTATTATACATATATTACGTGGTGTTGGAATCATTTTTGGGTGCTTGTGTTTTCAAATTCACATATATCTAGGCTAAATGATCATTTTCTGAGTTTTTCGGTCCAACATGTGTTTTCATGGTTGATACTGGTTTTGGATGTGTTATCATTGTTTATCAACACTTCGAGAAGTGCGAAACATGGTTTGATGAATTTTGGGTGGTATTGGAGGCATTGGGGGACCCATTGCTAAAAAACTGAAATATTGAGGTCAAAATGTGTTTTTGTGTTCCAACATGCTGTTTCAAACCGATTTTTGCATCAATGCACATGTCAATGTGAGAAACGAGTTTAAATAGGTTGCACACACTTTGGAATGTTATTTTGGCATTGTGAGATGAAAAGAGGTTTTTGGTGTAATATTGCATTTTTCCTTGTTTTCTCCCCTTTTCAGCATGTTTAACTGATCATCAACCCTAGAAATCCCTCACAGTGTTTACATGATCTCACGCAGTTTATCAAGTGTTGAGAATCGATTTGGGGTTGTTCTTTGGTCATTTATGCAATCTTGTGAAAACTTCACGTGTTTCGGGGAAAAATAGTCAACTTTTGTGTTTTTCGAAATTCACATATGTTTTAAGGTTCAATTTGATTTTGGAATGGGGTCTATGTTTTACAATGTACACGTAGTGAGTTGGAATGAAATTTGCGCAGTCAAGGGGTGGTTAGGTCTTGAGCTAATGACAATCAAGCAAACTTCGGTTTGTCGTGTTTGAATGAACCTTATGGTATTTTTAAGTTTATTTACCTTAATCCACTCATTTTTACTTCATTGGCACGAAAATGTGTTGTTTGTTTTAATTAAAAAATAAAATAAAAAATAAAATAAAATAAATAAAAAAAATTTTCCTTGTGATCGCATGGCTGGATGCCATGCGATCGCCCACACAGAGTCAGGGTCCTGACCTGCTGGCCCTTGCGATCGCAAGGGATCCTTCCTTGCGATCGCAAGGAAGAAGAGCGACAGGTTTTTTTAACCCTTTGTCTCATCACGTTTTTTTCACTCTAATTTCACTCTTCACATTCATCCTCTCGATCTCACAAGACATTCCGGCCTTTACATTTTCAAATCAACAAGAAATTCCTCCTCTTCACTCATCATTTCGTGATTTGCATCCAACAAAATTCATTTCCACATTCAATTAACAATTCCACCATTCTCCCAAGGTAAATCTCGGTTTCCCCCATACTTTCTTGTTACTTATTGTGAATGGAAGTTGGGCTTAGGTAGTTATGGGTTTTAGATGATTGGTGTGCTGGAAAATTTGGTTTGTTTTACACCCCCCATTGTTGTGAAACTTGAGGATGAACAACATGCACACAATGTGTTCGATCAAATGTCTCAGTGCTAATTTCTCTAATTTTTTCATGATTTGTAACTTTTACCTAGTTGTTGCTTGTGATGACTTACATGATGTGATGAAAATTGATGCATTTCACAATCTGGACACCATTTTACGCTGTCTTACCACTTAGAAGCACCACTGCACCCATGGCTAGACATGACTGCACTTCACGTCACCTACTTCGCCCCCCCCCCGTTTCACCAACCATTTGACCTCCAATTCGCACCAAATGTGACACACTCGTAGTTGGACTTACCCTCTTTCATACGCCCGACTGTTGCCCGGGAAAATTTCGAGATTTCATGCCGATGTCATGGGGCAAAGTTGCTTAGTCGATCATAGTCTTACATGCCAAATTTTCAATTTTTCGACTTGTTTTTCGGGTGTTTCACATCTTGCCATATCTTCCTCATGTTTATCTTCCGATATGCATCGATTTCACGTACTGTATGCTGTGGACTAATTTTTGCTATTTTCTTTATACAGGATGCCACCGAAACGCACTTCCAAAGGCAAGGAGAAAGTTGGATCTTCCTCTGGCAAGGTCCGTACCCAAACACCTGACGGGGGTGTGCGGCGTTTTCTGGGCCCCAGTTGTCGTCTTCGCTATACCGATGTCATATCTCATTGGCAACTACTGTCCGAGCGCCCAGTTCAACTAGAGGATTTCCAAGGGTTTGAACTGGCTACAATGGTTCATCATTGTGGATGGGAAAAATTGGTAGCAAACCCGCACCCTATTTATGAAGGTCTAGTCCGAGAATTTTACGCCAACTTCAATGAGGACATAGACACACCTGGATCAGAGCATCATCACTGACATGGGTTCGGGGCAAATGGGTGATGTTCACACCAGAGATGATCTAGAACTACTACCAGTTGACATCGGATAATATCATCCCAATACTTGGGGATTTTC
Organism: Fraxinus americana; assembly: GCA_035079005.1. Taxonomy (NCBI): domain Eukaryota; kingdom Viridiplantae; phylum Streptophyta; class Magnoliopsida; order Lamiales; family Oleaceae; genus Fraxinus; species Fraxinus americana. The sequence continues at coordinate 10,067,622 of CM068719.1, forward strand.
CATGGCCCGAGGTAGCGGAGGTTCTGATGGGGCGCGAGAATGCCTGGCCGCTAGACACAGACGAGTGGTATCAGAATGAGCTCACACCCTCCATCGCGATCCTTTGGATCTTCATTTGCTACAACATTGAGCCGACGCAACTCCGTTCCACCTTCCCGGATCCCAAAGCCGGCATGCTATATCATTTGGTTCGAGGACATAAGATCGATCTCGCCTCCCTCATCTATGAACAGATCCATACACTGGGACTTTCAGGTGACCGCCGGAATTCATTGATTTTCCCCAGCCTTATTAGCGGCATCTGCAAGCGCGCGGGCGTCAATTTCTCAGCAGGGGAACTTCCAGTCAGATCAAGCCCATTCATTAAACGCAGTACACTGGAAGCTCAGGATACAGAGAGGCTGAAGCTACAGGAAGCGCAAGCGCGACCTCACTAGGCCCAGCAGCCACCTGTACAGGGTGATGAGGTTGAAGATGTGGATATGCCTCAGGCGGCAGCACCGCCACCACCACCTCTTGGGGCCGACACACAGATTTTAAGGCAGATGTTCGCCACTATGACTGGCTACAGCAGAGACCTACAGGGTCTACAGCAGACTTTCGGGACCATGAGCACATATTTGCAGCAGGTGCGGGCTGATACACTTGCCACCCACACTGTGTCATCCGATTTGGTCGGGGAGTACTCGCATCGAGTGGAGCGGTCGAGACATTGACGGGAGATTGAGCCTATATACTCGACGGGTCGATGATATACAGCTCCTCACCGATGTGACAGTCACTCGTTTGGGCAGCCTTGAGGCTGAGGTACGACGATAGTCCAGTATTCTCCAAGAGCATACCGAGCTACTTCATGGCCAATCTATACTTCTTCAGGAGCAGTCCGAGTTGATACGCCCGATTCTTGCATGACTGCCACCACAACAGGATGCTGGACCCAGTTTTGCTCCTCCACCACCATCACCACCTCCAGTCTGATCAGGGAGTTCTTTCCTTTCCTATTCTCTTGCCCGCACTCTCACTCTCTATCCTTACATTTTACACATTGGGGCAATGTTAGATTTAGTTTGGGAGGTAGAAATGCATATGATTTCAATAATTTTAGTTTATCATTCATTTTTAATTTTTGCATGCGTTTGTTTTGTTGCATGTTTGAGTGCTTGTTTAAAAAAAAAAATAAATTTAAAACAAGATCTTTTTCATTTTTGTTCACTTTAGCAATTTTTATTTTGTGTGCTTGTGTAGGTTTAATAGCTTTACCGGCAATGATAAGAATATTGGAAACAGTATGACTATGAATAGTGGACATTGTGCATGTTGAATTGATCTACACTTGTCTATGTGGAAACTTGACATTCCTGCGCACAATACTGATGCTGGGCATGCTAAGCTAGTGATGGATGAACACATTAGAGTAGATATGGACATGATAGGTCAACCCAGCAAACCTCTAGTGCACTTATCAATAAACCATTATTTTAGAAGTTTGGAGATGATTTAGCTATCACAGGGAAACATTGAAATAAGTAGGAATTCCATGCGTGAAATTGTGTTGTGTGGATTGGATTAGACCAATGAGACAAAAACGATGTAAAAGTTTCAAGTTAGAGGGCAGTTCTGGAAACTGGATGTCTGAAAGAAAAGGGGTATTGCACTAATCATTGAAAATAAACAATAATAATAAAGACATCGGTTCGAGCCTGTATAACTCGAGTGATTAAATCTGTAAGGGTTTAAAACCTGGTGCCCTATGGTCAACTGACTTGGGAGTCATCGACTCAAAACTCGCTACAGGGGTTATATAGAAAGCAAATGGACGATGTTAAAAAAAAAATGTATTATCCATTGACGAATAACATACATACTCCTATGTATGGAATTCACTGATTAGCCCCAGACATCCAGTTGATAGAATCATATCTCTGATACGAAGCAAGTAACTGAGTCTAGTCTCAACGGTTGAAACAATCAAATAAATAGGAGAATCCCTGCTTGTCGAAATGCAACCCTGTGGCTGTGAGATCTATTCAAACTAAGAGAGAGTGAGGACTTAAGCAAATCAAAAGCTCTATTCTAGAACACACTTGATCTTTGAGCGAAAGAAACAAGTTTGGGAGGTGTGAATCTCTCGAGTGAAGAAAGGAAATATTTGACTACTGTAGGTCGGGATTTACACCCATCATCAGTTTGGTATGTTTTGCATGAGTAAGCACCCACATACACATCGAGTTCTACACATGACAGGCGAAAATTGATTTAATTTTGCACTATTGAAACTGTTCATTTTTCTATTACTAAATTCCAATGCTGAGACACGGTAGACTGTTAAACCATGCCTTGTGTTAAGATAAGTTATCATTTTGTTTGAAGACAAACAGCAATTCAAGTTTGGGGGTATTTGATAAGTGTGTTTTACACACTTAATTATGACACAAATTAGATTGAATGTCGTTAGAAAAAGCTCGAAAAGGATGTAATTCGTTATGTATTGTTTTGTAGGGCTACTTTGACGGAATTAACGAAATGTAAGCGAAAAGAGGCAAAAATGACCAAAATGCAAGTCAACGAAAGTTCAGGGACTAAATTGCAATTATTCAAAAGTTGACCCAAATGATGAATCAAGCATGGAATTCTACCAAGGAGCTAATTGGCGACTACATGGATGACTAGAAGTTGGTAGAGAAGGAAGCATGACCAAGGATGGATGAAAGGAAACTTTGGGGACTAAATTGAAAACCTAGGGAAGTTTTTCTTTCTTGCGTTCGTAAGGAGTCCTACCTTACAATCGCCCAAGCCTCAACAGGAAGCCCAGGAGAGGAAACTACTTGGCCCTTGCGATCGCAAGGGATCCTTCCTTGCGATCGCAAGGAAGGTTTCTGCGCGAGATTTTTCTAGTTTCCTTTTCCGAATCAAATACTTATGGAATGATATCTTAGCACGCTATTTAAACCAAAACTCGTCCAGAATTAGGTTTATATGCATTCTTAGGGAGAGAAAGTCGAATTAGAAGAGGTAAGGAGAAGAGCTTGAACTAGGGTTTCACTTGAAGATCCAAGATTCAAGTTTTAAACTTCTACTTTTTGGTTATGTTCTCTTTTTATCATTTTTATTGTTGTTTTAATTTCATTATGCTAGGCTAGACTTTTTATGTACTAGGTGAATGATGAACTTTGCATTGTGATCTCTTATTTCTATTTTGCAATTTGACAATTAAATACGTTTGATGGTTTTGAATGATTTATATACGCTTCTTGTCTCCGTGATTATAGTGCACGATAATTGTGTAAGTTTAGGTGGTTTATTTCATACATTCAAAAGAAGGGAAATAAATTCAACAAGGTATAAATCGTCGTTTTGTTCATAAAGGATATAAATATACCGACATGCATTACGTGAACCTCTAAGTGTTTATAAAACTACATGCATCCTTATATATTGCATTTGTCATAGAAATATAGTCAAATGGTATACTAGGATAAGTTCAATTCTACTCGAAAGAGATTGTTGGATAGGTTAGGGACATTGTTTGATTCTTCAAACGATTCATCGTCTTGTTAAATTGTGAGATAGGGGTTAAGAGTGAACTTTGCTTGGCGATTCGGGATCCTAGTACGCTTTTTTTATATTGATTTCTTAAAACCTTTGCATTCAAACATTACTTTTGCATTTACATCAAAATTCTAGTTTAATTTGCATGTTATTCACAATTTCATCATAAAATCACAAAAACTACCATTTTGAGTTTTATAGTTTCGGTTAAGGTTACAATAATAGAAATCAAGTTAGATCAATCCTCGTGGGAACGATACTCGAAATTTTACAATTTCCACTTTATTACTTGTCAACGAACCGTACACTTGCGGTAATATAATTTTGAAACATATTTTCGTGAACATATAACATAAGATTAAAGGTTATATAACTAAAATCGAGCAACAATCACTTTATGTCCTTATTAAGTTAGCTCAGGTTCTTGCAATCAATTACCCGGGTTTTGATCATCATTAAATCATCAAAACACCCCCAACCTGATGTTAAAGAAGTCCATAGGTTCAAGAGACTATAAAACCTTCAAAAATAATAAAGACAAACCTCAAAACAGTGAACAACTTCAGTTCTCCAGAATTCCAGCTTTCTATTTTTCTGTCTTTCCTTTGCTTTCTTGCTTTCTCTTTCACTTGGGGATAACTTGAGGAAAAATTTGAGGTTAAGTGTCCTATTTAGGGGCTATTTATAGAGTCTTGAGAGTTGAATTCGTGGTTGATACTTAAGCATGAAGAAATTGGTGGTTAAAGGACAAGTATCTTCCAAGCATGAGGTGTTTTCTTGCAGCCATCCTTGACTCTTCCTTTCCCATATTTGGACCTTTATGTGACTAATAAGACATATGCCTATCCAATATATGGTGACAAGGACGTGATAGAAGACTTAAGGTTGAAGGAATTTGAGGTTAACTTGACAACTCATCACGTGCTAAGTAGGATGTGTCTCCTTCCAGTTACCTTCTGATCTTGTACCAATCCTTGGCTGGTTTGTATGAATTTTAGTGATGATAAGTTACATATTTGAAGTCTTAATGAAGTGGTAGACGTTTCTAATGCTTAAGGGTGAAGGAATCTACCATTACCAAGACAAATCAACAAGTAAGAGGTGGCTAAGCATGAGGTGGTCTCTTGAGGTTACAATCTGATTTTGTACACATCATTGCAAGTAAAAATCAAGTGTTCTTGACTTATTTTAATGTGTTTACAATCCAATTTACTTTTCCTAAGATCCTAAAATATTTTATAGCATTACTTCCTCAATCGTTTATTTAATTACTTACCCGATTGACACCCGATTATTGGTCGATTTCAACAATTCGCACCTCAACATTTATAACGTCATATAAAACCCATATTATTGTATAGTGATCATGTTACTTCATGCTTCATGTACTAACTATGTCAATTACCTATCTAGGGTTTATGGTGATCTCGATCAATCGAACGGAAAGCTTAAACTTTATTGATACTAATTCCGGATTATGTAAAATTCCCATTGCTTAACAAGCCAATCTCCAATACCTAAATTAACCTAATTTTTCTACCATAACTCAATGTAAAACTCACCGCTTAGGTCGAGGAGCCGAAGACTAACACCACATAAAAATCTTAGCACCTTGATTATCGAATGCATCATTTAAAAGAAAGCAATCAGGACATTTAATGCAAATGACATTATCAAGCATGAAATGCATGAATCATATTGGCCAAATGTGATGTGAAATTCGGGGTATTACAAAAACTGTAGAAATTGTTTGCGTTCTGAAGTTGGTAGATTTGAAGGGAAGGGAGAAAACAAAATTGGGGCAGTCCTCTGTTAGCAACGCTTTCTTGATAATGATGCAATATATGAAGTTGTTGGAATAGAATCTTTACCTCCTCAAATAGTCGCTTTATGAGCATGTTTGGCAAAAAAAGTTTCTATGTAAGCTAGGGATCCACAAATTGTGTGGACCAAAATACTTCAACATGTCTGGCTTATAAGTTGCGTATCCACGGTTGTGTGAATTCTGGTCCCCACAATCTGTGGGTTCCCAACTTATAAGATAGCAATTTTTTTTTGCCAAACATGCTCTATGTATTTGAATTTCTTGCACTGCCTTTAATATTTCTAGTTTTATAATTTTTAGTTTTCAGATTATAGGACAATAAATTTTGGAAATTTCTAAAATTTTTTGAGTGGCCTAGTCATAAAAAGCTAATGTGAAAGATAAATTATTATATACAAAGGTAATTCTTGAATTCTTTCTAAACAAAGGATGTTAAGTTCATTACTGTTTAGACATCTGCGCTTGTTTCTTGTTTGGTTGCATGACCATTTTATGGTGTGTAAGTACAGAGGATAGGAATAACTCAGAAAAGTTGACACTTGCTGTCCTCTCTCATTTGCCTACTGCTGTACTTTATGTCCACGATCTATCTGGAGAATGTGGGACTTCACCTTCTGATCAGGTATTATATGCTTTATGTTCCTTTCTGAATGGAAAACACCAGTCTTTTTTTTTTCAACCATAGAAGCTTGTCCAAGGGTATTTCATAACTTCCATTCTAATGATTCTCACTCTTCTAATATGTTATGTAATTCAATATTTTCTACCATTTTTTTCTTAAGCTACTGTTGAGTGTGATTGTGGCTTATGCAGTTTGTCATTTACAAGGAAATACGGGAGAGATTCCTCGACCATCTTTGGCTTGATGTTGTCTCTAAATGTGATCTGCTTCAAGAGTCTCCTGTTGTCTTCATCACGGAAGCTGGTAATGTTGATCATCTGGAGCTGGCAAAGTATCGTGAGGTGGGACCTGATGGAGCTTTACGTGTATCAGTTAAGAGTGAAGTTAGTATTGATGAGGTTCGTCTCTTGGCTTCAACTTCTTGAACACACTTTTAGGGAGTTTGAATTAGTGTACCATGAAGAACCAAGTATGCAGTTGCACATGCATTCAAGAACAATTTGCTCTTATACTGCATCCAAGCATCCAACCCAAACCACTTGGGCTCTAATTGTAGTATCCAATAAATTACCAATACGGGATTGCTTAACATATGCAAGTGGATTCTTGCAAGGCATCTCTTAGAAGATACTAACTGTGAATTTGAGTCAAGTCTGGTATTTTATCTGTAAGTAAAACCCCAAGGATTTCTGGCCTCTTTAGTTCTGGTTTTGTATATTTTCAACTAATTAGCTATAAATTATCTTGTTCTTCATTTATTAGTAGTAATTAAAAGCATGATATGAAATACCTGCCTTGAGATAAATAGAAATTCGTTGACAGCATTTTTTTGTTCATCTTTCTACCTTTAAGAATTCAGACGAAAGTGTCATTATTGATTTCATTGGCGATCCCAGAGCCCTAGTTTTGAATCCAAGAGCACCTGAAAATGACCATATAAACTAGTATCTACTAACTAGGATGTAGAAAGTAGAAAGAATTTAGCATATACAAGTTTCTTGAGCTTAGTTTCGGCAAGGGAAAATTTAACTTCGTTTGGAATTTTTTTTCATCAAGAACTTGATGCGCATGTTTTCATCTTATTAAACATAACCTGTGATTACAATTGTCCCGTACAATTTCCCGTTTCAATTCTGACCAACTGTATGTGTTAACCGGTGCCTTGCAGTTAAAACGTAGAGTGCATGATCTGCTGCCTTCTCAGTCAATGAGGATCAAGAGCCAAAAGAACAATAAAAAAAAGTCTTGAAGTCCTGAGCTAGTCCATTCTTTCCAAGATTTGTTGCTGAAACTCGCGTGGTTGATTTGACTATCTTAGGTTTGTCGATTAGCCCATGTCAATACTTCCAAATGCAACATTCTGATTTCGGATTCAACCACCAGTATTCTCCCCCAGCCTTTGCCAAGATCAGTACACTCATTGAGCCAACCACTTTATGATGGCAAACCAACCATGAAATATCAGGATGACGATTAAATGTTGTAATTGATGGTATGTTTTATTTAGGTACTCCTTTGATGGAGCTTCTGCTTCGGAAACACCTAATGAATAATCCATCACATGTATTTGAATGAAGTTTTGATTTGGCGGCGGCCTTGACTCTACATATTTGCACCAGTTAATCACAATTTGTTAGAAGATAATTTTTTCCTGTCGAGAGCATGCATTAGAAACAATGATTTTTAGAATTTAAGATAAGATACTTGTTAACTTTTGTAATACTTTATTTTTAATAAATGGTTAGCAACATGAATCTCTTTTTTCCCCCACACCGTTCAATTCATTGCTACATTTGTGTTAAAAAGGTACAAAGCATCGTGTTTGTTTTGCATATTAAAAACACTTCCATATCTGCACGACCTGCTGTGTGAGAATAACTTCTTTTTTTCTCCAGCAAAAGAAACAACAGCCTCTCTGTGGCAAAATAATGGACCACATTTAAACGCTTCATGTTGTTAAGCAGTTTGAAGCTCCATTTCCTCGTCTAATCACGAGTAATAGAATTCACAGTTTTATTTTGGTGATCTGCAAATATAGGTTCATCATATCTGCAACAATTTTTTTATAATTTCTTGGCAATATCTGTGTATATGATATCCCATAAAGAGATCAATTACAAACATATGTTGTTCATGGGGCATCTAAAGCACAAGTTCACCCACTCTGAAAAGTTGGTATCTTCTATTTTTAAGCATGAAAACTTGATGCCCTAAATTGAACAATATATGCTTCTAATTGACCTTTCAAAGAAATTATTTGTATGCAAATAAGAATGAACAAGAAATGGCAATTGTATTTGCAAATCACCAAAATCAAACTATGGTAACTTGTGAAAGTAGACGAGAAGTCGACAAAATGAAGGTAAGCAAGATTTGCAAGGGATGTAGGAATATAGCAGCTTATTTCGTTGTGTGCCGGAGACCTGACAAATTCAGCAAAAGCCGAAAAGGAGCTCAGTTAGAATTGTAGTGCGAAATAAGGAGCTGCCCAAAATTATAGACTAATCAACCGTTCAGAAAGAGAATTTTGTCTCAGTCGTTTCTTTCTGTGAACGTGTAAAATGTTATACTAATTACTCAACAGACTATATAGGAAAATGCTAAATGCACTTCATTTTACATGACTAGACTTGAATGAAAATCAATATATTCAGATATCTTCTAGATTAAACATTTTAATAAGCATACACATGCACATGCACAAAGTTATCCCTCTTTTTTAGGTTTATTGGTTTTGTAATGAAAAGTATATGGTTTTGACACCTCTCCAACGATCTCTCCATTAGGCAGGATTTTAGTGGCCCAAGCACTTATAAATTTAGATAGTCCTTTGTGGCTCCGGTGGAGACTAGATCAACGCGATATTGCTTCAAGACTCCAGATAAGTCGAACATATAAGATCTCTCACTTTCATTAGCAAACTAACCTGTGCTAGCAAGAAGAAAAAAGAAGGAATGACGGGATGCTAAAGAGATGGCTATGACTATGAGACTAGTGCAATCAGGTAATCGACCAAGTAATCCACATACATGATAAAAGAGCATTCCTGCTCTAGTGTACTTATCCCCTGGCATAAAAGATAAAAATTACAAGGTATTCTAAAATCCACCGGGTCGAAGATCGAATGTCTCTGAGGGAACTAGTGTTAAAAGATTGGAAAGATTACTAGTCTAGTTTTGCTACTAGTTGAGATAGAAAAGTTTCGAACTGAGACCCCCACTCCCTAAGGAATAAGGAAAAAGAGCTTTAGTGATTTCGCCTATGGGTTCTATCTCTAGGTAGGAATAGTTTAAAGTGGGAGGGTAATTGAATTAGGCTTATTCATTGGGATGAAATCACTCCACTTTCAAGCCTTTCAACAAAACTAGTAACAAAATTGACTTAGAGAAGCAAGTCAGTAAGCGGGTACGCAATCGGAAAATAGATATCATTTGAACTCTGGGCATGTCCCACTATTGGCTTTTAGGTAAGTGACGGGCTATTATCCTACGGATAAGTAATCTGCATCTAATAATCCCTAGAAAATGAGAAAGATTAGTCAGCTCAGGGGGAAGCTGGTGCTATAGTCATTGTTCAAGAATGGCTTTCATTCAATCAGCTTAAAAAGCTCTCATAACCGGTGCATCCTATTGATGTGACGGTAACTCGATATAGAATATTTTAAGATAAGAAAGAAAGTTGCCTAGGGCAGATGAAAGGAATGCTGAAAGGCTATCCGAGTTCACAGGCGTAGTTGCGTGTACTTCATGGATATTCAGTTTGTGTTCCGTGTACCGCACCGCAGCTTGTGTAGCCTATGCGAAGCAAGCCTACATAGGGTACAAGATCGAAAAGAATGCCAGTGGCGTACCAAGTGAGATGTCCAAGATAAAAGGAACGAGGGGAAGACTCTACAAATGAAGAGAAGTTTTCATCCCAAGTTGAGAAAACAACTCATCTGGGACTAGTTTAAGATTTCTGGGCCCCATTTCCTTCCTTAGGAAGTCAAGAATTACACCACTTATATATGGATTGAGAAGATGGCCCCGCCTAATCTAAAGATTGAACGGCATTTCCATCTTAATCCATATCGCCCGAGGAGGAGCCCACAGTGCGCCGACCGGTGATGGTTTCAGCATTTTTGCAACATAGTTACTTTTCCACCTATTTCTACTATACCTCGTATTGTTTAACCTATGTGGTGCGTTATATCATGCAATATGGAGCGTCAATCTTAAAGTTCTTACCTTCTGCAAGATTAAAGCTTCATTTATATACATATCTCGAAGAATTCTCGAGGAAATGATATATAGAGAAGCACGTTCAAAATATTAGTTCATTCTACGTATCTTGAAGAATTCTCAAGGAAATGATATATAGAGAAGCACGTTCAAAATATTAGTTCATTCCCTAAGACCCAGACAGGATGATATGCAACTATATACAAATTTAAGTTCCAAAATTTAATGAGTATCATCAGGATAAATGATGGCTAAGAGCTGGAAAATTTTAGCCATCCATTCCAGGGATTTGGAGATCCATAAAACAATCTTCAAACTTGTAGGGAGACAAAAAGTTCAGTTTAGGGCATTACTTAATGATGGAAGTAGATTGCAGCTTCTTGCACTGTACCTTCTAAAACAAAATGAATTTTTTTTGATAAAACATAAGAGAAAATCAAAATACTTACAGTACCGTTAATAAATCCAGTTCCAAAATCCACAAAGAAAAGTCATTTTCTCAAACAGATGTTCATCATAACAAGACTACAGTAGACTTTGAGAAAGAAATAATGCCCAACATGATCAAATATAGAATAATTGATGGAGGTGATACCCAAACAGATAGTCTGTAAAAAATGAAAACTATTAACTTCCTAAAGCATACAGCCAAATCACTTTACACACAATTTATGAAAACGGAGCAACAGTGATGTGATACAGGGACATTTCTTTTGGACATTTCTATCATCTGTACTAACGGAGCAACAGTGATGTGATACAGGGACATTTCTTTTGGACATTTCTATCATCTGTACTAAAAGTGCTTCAAAATATTAGTGCATGTCCCAGAAAAGATGTGCAACTAAGTTTCAAAATAATCCTTGGGTTCATGAGGATATATGATGGCTAAAAGATAGAAAGCTTATTACCCATCCATTCTCCATAAAACAAGCATCAAACTTGTGTGGAGGCAACAAGTTCAGTTTAGGGCATTGACTTACTGATGGAAATAGTTTGCAGCTTCTAAAACAAAATGGATTTTTTTGATAAAACAGAAGAGAAAATTAAAATACTTATAGTAGCGTTTATAAATCCAGTGGTAAAATCCACGAAGCAGTCATTTTCTCAAACACAGGTTTAGCATAACAAGACTACAATGGACTTGGAATAATTGATGGAGGTGATACCCAAACAGATAATGAAAATTATTAACTTGCTAAAGGATACAGCCAAATGATTGAGGAGAAAGGTATGGACATTTCTTTTGGACTTTTGAAGACGAAATTGCACTTACCTCGTATTGCTTTACGCTGGAATCTCCACTGTTGCTGCTGGTAGTGACGGAAAGGTAGGTGGTTTTGGTGGTTGTGATGGCTGCTGGTAGCCAATCTCTTTAGCGTCTTTTTACTATCTCGAGAGAAAACAAGGGCTACAATGAATTCGGCATTTCGAAATTGTCGGGAATAGATATTTGCAACCGACGTAGTACATTTTGAAGTTATATTCTCATTTTATTTTCATTATCATTTACAAACATCAGTCATGTAGCCAATAGTTCTTACAACAAAGTTTACATAGATAGATTACTTCATTACATGCCGACAGTTCCATTGTTGGTGTCGACGGAATGTTTCTGTTCCAATTCAAAACTCAATAAATAATTACTTTCTTACTCTCAGTAAGAGCAATGTAAGCCAGTTCAGCAGCATTCGTCGTTGCCTTCTTCTTAATTCCGACTTCAGTTCCTCGGAAAGTTGTGAGAAGGACCTACGAGGGATGTCCCATATGAAAGAAACTTAAGACCTCATTTCTAGGCCATTTCTTGTAGGAGATTTCTGTATATTCATTTATCCTAAAGTAATTAAGATGCACAAATGTGATACAAAACAAGAAAGGAATAATGATAAAAGTATCGAAAATAGTTGGTCTGAATACTGGCTTCCCGAGTCTCAACAATTGACAATGTTTGTCAAGCAATGCTGACTGCTGAATTTTTAGCATCTTTTAGTGAAGAAAATTATGCTGGTGCTTTATATTTTTCCATCCAAAGAGACACGTGATTTCTAGCAGAGAGCGTGAGGGCCGTCGAGTTTATAAGCGCACACATGCATAATAAGATTTCTCTTTTGAGCATATTGTTGCAACCGATTTTTATATATGTGCAACACATCTGGAACAAAATAAGATCAGAAAACGATACTTATCGTGAAAACGAATTGTATAGTCAGCTATGAGATTGAGACATAGAGTCGAAAAGAATTACTTAACTCAGATTACAAGTCCTATAGCTTGGTTATACTTTAGTTTTTCCCCTTGGATTCCAAATTATTACTCCAAAATTCTAACTTATGATACGGCCACTTCTCAGTCTCATCAACTAAAACTAAGACATTGAAAACATAGATCAATGAGTTTATAATCATTTAAATAATTTGCATAGTGATTTTTTTATTAAGAATGTGTTATGGACCTTCTCATAGCTTGGTTCACTTTAGCATCAATTTTTTCCATAACAAACTTCGATATTGATTCATGCCTAAGCTTTATATGAGTCATCTTACTTGCTTCCTTTTCATCTCCATTATCGAAAATGAACACCAAATCTTATTAGTTGCATTACCTTCGTAGTTTGACTGCATTATCTCTTTGTTAGGTTGGAAATCTGAACGAACAATGTAAAAGTTAAACATTCTATATTTCGTGATATTTTCAAATCCTATCATGACATGTCATACAACAATCAACCAAAGTATAACACTATACATTTCATCCCCATGTATAAAACTTGCATATGCGTAAATCATATAACTTTTAAACTAAAAAGATAAAACTTAGTAGCAGGTGGAATACACGGGGACGGAATTGAAATATTTGGCTTGAGATCTAGAGCTACAGCTACAAGACATGCTTTCGAAATTAGAACTCCATCACTTGGCAAAACTACAGGCAATGTTGTTATTCGAACATCGACATTTAGATGAGCAGCAGCACTAGTGGATGGGAGGTGCTGGCCAAATTGAGAGATTTGTTTAACAAAATTTTGGTATGCAATTTGTGCCCAAAATCTTAAGCGTTCTTTTAACATGCGCAAAGAATGGGAGCAATCTTAAAGTACTGCCCATTAAGTTCAACAGCAACAGTGAATTGAGGGGAATCATGTGGGCCATCTCTTTTTAACCTACAGTTGGGAAAATTGAAATTCATATTTTTCACACCATTCACACAGCTTAATCTTGAACATTATGAAAAGGTTTTCTTCTTTCTTCAAAAGATAGGACTGTAAAATATATGAGAATGGAAAGTAGCAAAGAATTAATTTTTCCTTGGAACTTTTCCTTTAAGATTGGACTACGAGAATGAAGGTAGCAAAAGAATTAGTTCTCCAAATTATGGGACTACAATTGATAAGTGCATTTTTGTGCACTTATTCGGCGCCATTTTACTATGTTTTTGTGTCGTTTTATTATTGTATTTTACTTAACTTAGGTTAGTTTTATCCAATTTCAGTTTTGGACCTGTTTTGAAGCAATTGGAAAAAAAGAAGGATAAATGGGCTAATTGATGAATCTTTGAGGACCAACATGCATATGGGGAGAAGTTGAAATACTACAATTGAAGTAAATTGATGAGGAGGACCAAGATGGAAGAAAGAATGAAAAAAAGGGCGGAAAAAAAAGTAGAGAAAATTTAGCCCGGCAAGCTCCCATCCATTTTGCCTGGGCGGCCGCCCGAAATAAAAACTATCAACAGAAGCCAAAAATTTAGCCTAGGCGGCAGCCCCATTTTGTACTGGGCGCTAGCCCAGGCCATTCCGGGAAAAAATTCTGGTTTCCTAATTCGAATACAACTCTTATGGAAACGAATCTTGGGGGGTATTTTAAAACTCTAGGGCCATCCAAAAAGAGGGAGGAGACATTAAAACACAAAGAGAACCCTAGAATACATCAAGAAGAAGATTTTGGGACAAGGATTTCACATCAAAACTACAAGAATCCTTGGATTTGAAGAAAAATTGTGATTTTGGTGATGTCTTCTCTTACTTTAATTTTGTATTTTCTTATTTTCTCCATGTTAGGCTAGATCTATTCGTGCTAGGAGATCGATGAACCTTGTTATGTTACTTTGGATTTTAGTTTTACAATTATTGACAATTAAAACATGTTTTGAGGTTTGAATGACTTTTATTCACTTATTTGTTTCCACAATTATTATGCATGTGATTGTGTGGGTGTAGTGGTCTATTTCATGCATTCGAGAGAAGGGGAATAGACTTGACGAGGTATTTGTGATCGTAAGGTCCGATAGGGGATAGAGATATACCTATATGCTTTGCGTAAATCTTTAAGTGATCATAAAAATACGTGCATTCTTGTGAATTTACATTCGTCATAGAGATATAGTCGGGTGATTTACATGAAGAGGTCCAGTAAGTATCTCGAGAGATTGTTGGATAGGTTAGGATCATTGATTTTTCAAAATATCAAGCATGTTGTCAATGTTGTAGAACTAGATTCCAAGGCGAACATTGCATGGGAATTCGTGATCCTAGTACTCATTTGTTATTCATAAGAAATATTCACTCTGCATTTGAACTTTTAAATTGCATTTAGTTAGATGGTAAAATTTAGTTAACTTGCATATTTAATTTTTTTTTAGTTACAAATCTTTATAATCCTCTCAAAAAATCTATAGATTCGGTTAAGGTTTCGGTAATTAGAATCAAATTAATTCAATCTCTGTGGATACGATATCCGGAATTCTCAATTCCACTTTATTACTTGTTACGAACCGTACACTTGCGGTGATTTAAAACGAACAATTATTTTCGTGAACAAGTTTTTGACGCCGTTGCCGGGGATTGTTTTTAGTTTGATTTTATTTACTTAGACACTAATTCGAACTTATCTTTACTTTTTTATTTTTATTTTACGTATTTTATTTAGCATTTCTATTTAGATTAATATAAGTGTTACTGTTTTTTTTTCTTCTTGCCTTAGGTTTGTATGCTAAGGTCGTTTGGCGGTGAACTACTTCCAACGGGTTTGGAGATTGAACAAACTTTTCATCGCAGGCAAAGGGAAGGTAGAACAGCACAACAGGGAAATCAAGAACAACTACCAATGGCAAATCAACAGATTGAACCAATGAGGAATCCTGCAATTCCAGGAAATGCTGAGGAAGGAGAAGATGGAAATACATTGCTTGGGGATTTCTTATCACCCTTCATTGTCCACAGTCAATCCAGCATCGTGTACCCTCCATTCGAACAGCCAAATTTCCAGCTGAAAACTAATGTCATCCAAATCTTCCAGAATGGGCATCAGTTCTACGGGTTGGCAAATGAAAATCCACACACACACACACACATATATCCCGATTTTTGGATATGTGTCAATACTTCAAATACCAAGGAATATCAGAAGACGCTATCAGGCTTAGGTTGTTCACACACACCTTACGAGATAAGGCACTCGAATGGTTGGATTCACTTCCTGTGGTGAGTATTACTACTTGGAATGATCTGGCTCACAAATTCTGCACTAAATTTTTCTCTCCAGCCAAAGTAGCGAAGATGAGGCATGAAATATCAATCTTCAGTCAAGGTGAGTCCGAGTCATTTGATGAAGCTTGGAATAGGTTCAAGAACATGCTAAGGAAATGTCCTCAACATGGTTTCGACATAAAGACATAGATCAGATTTTTCTACACAGGGCTACTTTCTTCTTTTAGGAGCATGGTGGATTCATCATCCAATGGCTCCATAATCACAAGAACCATCGATGGAGCATGGGAATTGTTTGAGAGAATGGGAAACACTTCAGTTATGTGGTCTTCTAAGTGTGTGGGTACAAAGAAATTAGCTGGAGTCTATGAGGTAAATACCTACTCGGCCTTATTTGCAAAGATTGATTCATTATTTCACAAGGTGTAGAGCATATCACAAATAGCAAATTCAGCACAAGTCAAAAAGCCAAGTTGTGAGGAATGTGGAGGAGATCATAACATATTAAATTGTCCAATTCTGGCACAAGGTATGGAACAAGTGGAGTATGTCCAGTGGGGTCAACATCAGCACAACAACCTCCATTGTGACACTTACAATCCGGGGTGGAGAAATCATCCAAATTTCTCTTGGGGTGGAAATCAATATCAGAACCAAAATCAAAATCACAATCGAGCTCAAGGGCAGTTTCAGCAGGAAAAGAAACCCCAGTTGGAGGAGATGTTTGCAAAACTCATGGAAAAGACAGATAAATATATTGAAACAACTAACCAGTTCATGAGAAAGACTGAAACAAATTTCCAAATTCAGGGTGCTGCTATTAAAAACCTTGAGACTCAAGTTGGACAGATTGCACATGCTATAACAAGCAGATTACCAGGTACATTGCCAAGCAATACTGAGACTAATCCAAAGGAGCAGGTAATGGCCATACGTATTTTGGGGAATGAAGGAATTGAGGATCCTTCTATAAATGCAATCACCACTAGGAGTGGAGTGCAACTGCCAGAAATTCATGTCAAGAGAAGTGCTGTGAGTAAGGAAACAGTACCTTCTTCAGATGAGGAGTAAGTGGAACAGACTTAACAAATGATAGAGACATCTACCAAAGAGAGTTCAGATACATCAGGGGTTAAGGCAACCGTTCCTATCAATCCTTATAAGCATCCTATTCCATTTCCACAAAGATTGAAGAAACACCAACGAGACCAACAATTTGAGAAGTTTTTGGATATACTAAGGAAGCTCCACATTAATATCCCATTCATAGACGCAATAAGAAAAATTCCAAGATATACAAAATTTCTGAAGGATATGATATCAAAGAAGAAAAAGCTTCCAGAATATGAAACTGTGGCACTGACAGAGGAGAGTAGTGCCAGATTACAAAAGAAACTGCCTTCGAAACTCAGGGATCCAGGAGTTTCACATTACCTATTTCAATGGGAGAAGCTGGTACTTTTAAAGTTTTATGTAATACTGGTGCAAGTATTAATTTGATGCCACTTTCTATTTTCAGGGAACTTGGTTTGGGAGAGGCTAAAGCAACAACAGTGACTATGCAGCTGGCGGATAGATCCCTTACCCACCCTAGAGGGATTATAGAAGACGTGCTAATTAAAGTGGGAAAATTCATCTTTCTAGCGGATTTTCTTATTCTGGACATCGAAGAAGATAGAAACATTCCAATAATCTTGGGGAGACCATTCTTAAGAACAAGTCGAATTTTGATTGATATGGAGAAATGTGAGCTAATCTTTAGGGTAGATGATGAGCAAGAAGTTTTTACATTATATAGTCCATCCAAACAACCATCAGCCCTCGAAGAGTGTCAATGTATTAATGAAGACAAACTATCCCTTCAACAAAATTGCCAGAAGAAGAAACCAAAATTAGGAGGACTTCTTGGTAGAGACGAAAACAGTGAATTCAAATTTTGGAGAGCTAACAGAGGATGCAAAGCTAGAAATTGCAAGGCGTACAATGGTGAAATCCTTCGACTTGAACCACCATGAACTTACCGAAGTAAAGTCGGGCTATAGACTATAAACTTAGCGCTGGTTGGGAGGCAACCCAACAATTCTTCCTTTTTTTTTTATTTCGTATTATGCATTAGATTATGAATTTCTTTTTTCAAGTTTTTTTTTTTTATAATTTTTAACAAGATTACTTTGTCATCATCTCTACAGGTTTCAAAAGAGTTTATGTATGGTCCACATTTTTCTTCCTTCATCATCTTCAAATCTACATTTGCAGTGGTTATGGAAGTATCCCTAACCCCTTGTTCTTTATCTTTTGTGACATTGTCCTTAACTTTATGTGTTGTTAAGTTGGCATTTTGTTATTCTTTGAACATTGAGGACAATGTTCTATATAAGTTTGGGGGTAGGAATATTTCATAAGACATGTTACTCAGTTTTTGTGTGATTGTTTTGTGTGATAAAAAAAATGAAAAAAAAAATTATTTTTCATTAGTTACTTTTAGTTTAGTTGTTTATTTTCTAGCATTAATTTAGAATTTTGTGTGCTTGTGTGGGTTTGATAACTTTGCCGACCATGATTTGAATATTGGACTATGTATGAACTGTGAAGGATGAAAATAGTGCACTATTAGATTAATCAAAACTTGTAAATGCTAAACTTGACATTTTAAATGCACAATACTTATGTTTACATATTGAGTTGATGATTTGGTTCATTACTTAGAAATAGTTGAACATAGTGAATAAACCCGAATAACCTCTTTTGTGCTAAACCATGGTCCATTTTTAGAATAGTTTGGAGTTAATTGAGCTGTTGCAAGGGAACATTGAGATGAGTAAGGGTTCCGTGCATGATATTTCTTGTGTGGATTATCTTAAACCAATGAGATGAAGACGATGTGAAAGTTTTAAGTTAGAGGTTAGTTTTAGAAACTGGATGTCTAAAAGAAAAGGGGCATTGCACTAATCTTTGAGTAAATAAAAATATCTTTTCGAGCCTGTATAACTCGAGTGATTAAGCCTGCAAGGGTTTAAAACCTGGTGCCCTATGGTCATTTGACTTGGGATTCATCGGCCTAAAGCTCATTACAAGGGTTATATAGAAAGCAAATGAGAAAATGTTATCAAAAAAAAAGTATAAAGAAAAAAAAATATTGATGAATACATACATATATGTATGAATTGCATTGATTAAGCCCCAGACATTCGGTCAATCGAACTATATCTCTAATACGAGGCGAGTAACTTAGTTTAATTTTAGAGGTTGAAGTAATCAAAAAAATAGGAGAATCTCCACTTTTTAAAGTGTGAACTTGTAATAGTTCGATACATCCGAACTAAGAGAGGGTAAGGAGTAGATGTAAAGAGTTCAACTTTAGAGCACATCCCGGGATGTTAGAGTGAAAAGAATAAGTTTGGGGATGTGTGCATCTCTCGAGCGAAGTAAAGAAATATTTGACTACTTTGGGTCATGTGTTGAGCTAATCATGATCTTAATATGTCAGCATGAGTTCTCACACACATACACATCAAGTTATGCATGTAATATGTGGAGATTGATTTGATTTTGTACGATTGTAGTTGTTCATTTTGTTTAGTACTAAGTCCAATCCTGAAACACGGCATGTTGTTGAACCATGTTTTAAGTGGAATTAAGTTTTAATTTTGTTCGAGGACGAACAAAGGTTTTAGGTTGGGAGTGTTTAATAAGTGCATTTTTGTGCACTTATTCGGCGCCATTTTACTATGTTTTTGTGTCGTTTTATTATTGTATTTAACTTAACTTAGGTTACTTTTATCCTATTTCAGTTTTGGACCTGTTTTGAAGCAATTGGAAAAAAAGATGGATAAATGGGCTAATTGATGAAGCTTTGAGGACCAACATGCATATGGGGGGAAGTTGAAATACTACAATTGAAGTAAATTGATGAGGAGGACCAAGATGGAAGAAAGAATGAAGAAAAGGGCGGAAAAGAAAAGTAGATAAAATTTAGCCTGGGCAAGCTCCCATCCATTTTGCCTGGACGGCCGCCCGAAATAAAAACTATCAACAGTAGCCAAAAATTTAGCATGGGCGGCCGCCCCATTTTGTACTGAGCGCTTGCCCAGGCCATTCCGGGAAAAAAACTCTGGTTTCCTAATTCGAATACAACTCTTATGGAAACGAATCTTAGGGGGTATTTTAAAACTCTAGGGCAGTCCAAAAAGAGGGAGGAGACATTACAACACAAAGAGAACTCTAGAATACATCAAGAAGAAGATTTTGGAACAAGGATTTCATATCAAAACTACAAGAATCCTTGGATTTGAAGAAAAATTGTGATTTTGGTGATGTCTTCTCTTACTTTAATTTTGTATTTTCTTATTTTCTCCATGTTAGGCTAGATCTATTCGTGCTAGGAGATCGATGAACCTTGTTATGTAACTTTGGATTTTAGTTTTACAATTATTGACAATTAAAACATGTTTTGAGGTTTGAATGACTTTTATTCACTTATTTGTTTCCACAATTATTATGCATGTGATTGTGTGAGTGTAGTGGTCTATTTCATGCATTCGAGAGAAGGGGAATAGACTTGACGAGGTATTTGTGATCGTAAGGTCCGATAGGGGATAGAGATATACCTATATGTTTGAATTTTTCAAATATCTTGGAAGTGGAGGAACAATCGGACTTCTGCATACATGTTTGAATTTTTCAAATATCTTGGTCCTATAACATTCTCTATTCAAGTTCCGGTGTGGAAGAAATAAATCATTAAATGCTATTTACAGCAGATGCACCAACTAAATTAGCTCGTGCTCCTTTTTTTTTGGACTTTGAGATACACAACCACCTTAGAAAATGGTAATCTTGTGATACGCATCTTTGAATATTTTTCTGTCTCATCTATCCCGTGCCAAATTATGCCTGTCTATAGTTGAATATAAACTTTTGACCAAGTGAATGAGATATAATCATCATATACGTGTTTAATTTTCTTCATATCAGGCACTAAACTAATGAAAGACTCATCTCCTTATTTGAATGAACTGAGAATTTGAATAACTTGTATTGTTGTTTTTCTTTCATTCTTAAGCTCTAGAAAACCTTCCCATCATTGAGTAAACCTTCCTGTAAAGTTGCACACAGACAATGATAATCTTTTGTTGCAGAGCAGACTGTAGAAGCTCACTCGTGTAGATTCCTCTTGAGCAGGAGTTTTTGGATCCAAGTAGACCACTCTCAAAACTTTGGAAGATAAGAATTCTCTCAACGACTAACAAATGCACTTCCCTATCTTATTTCCTTATTGTCAATCCTTTCAGAAGCTACCGCCCTTAGAATGAGCTCCATGCTTTGGAAATGGTGAGGCGGAAGACACAAAAAGGGAAGATGGTTGCTAGCCACAGCTGTAGCGACCACAGCTGTAGCGACCGAGAACTTTTAAATAATATAAAATTAGTTTTCTCGAAAAACGTGTCGCTCAACTTTAACCCTAATTTTAAAGAGAAAGCGCGTTCGTGTTGCCATTATAAAAACAAATTTAAATCTTTTCGATCAAGTCCAAATATCGAATAATTATTTTAGTATCAATTCCGATTTATTTTATTTGGATTCAATTTTAATAAATTCAAGTCCAATATTTAAAGCTCAATTATATAAGTCCAAAAACAAAATCATTTCAGCCTAATCCACTTATGCCCATTAGGAAAACCCTTGTGACCCAAATTCCTAGCCCAATTGAATTCCTAGGGATTTGTGCCCTATTCTACTGTTCATATATCAACCTCAGTTCCCCTCCACTCCTCACATTTCACAGCAGCCATTTTTGGTAAGTTTCTCTCTCCCTCAATTTTTCCCCTCGTTTCAGTCAACTGTGAATTGAAAATACATGTTGATACTAAAATAGATTTTTAGCACCAGCAGCAATCTCTCAAGATTGGGAACTCTAAATGATGCTAGAACATCAATTTCTAGCATCACCACCGTGATGTTTCCACACAAAATCGATACCAGCCAAACCCAGTGCAAGCACACACGAGCTGAAGCCTCCCAAGCTGCAACCAACCAACCCTCAACCCAGAACCACCATTCGAACACCAACACAAATTGAACCACCACACCAACACCCAAATTCGAATTCCACCACCAAAGCCGGTTGCAACAACTGCAGCAGGGTTCATCTTCCACCATCATCGTTTTCACACACAACTCAACACCACATTGCCTAAACCATCAACCCAGAATTCGAACCTCAACCAACAGGCAGCTAACCCAGCTCACCCCTCATCATCGACTACACACACACGAGCTAAAAATCAAACCACCAACACCCACTGCTCCACCCAAAATCAACACCAAACCGCCGCCATTTTCACCCCAAAATCCACCTCAAATCAACCACAAAATCAAGAAAATACAATACCCATAAACATACCTTAGTCCCCAACCCATTCTTCAAAAATCCAAGTGAAAAATTGAACTCCAAGTCTCGGTCGACTCTCGACCCGTACGCCAAAAGCCCCAAAAAGAAACCCCCCCACTTACCTGACCGCCGGCGCCACCTCAGGTGGTGGCCCTGCCACCACCACCGGTCGGTTGTGGTGGAATCGGGGGAAGGGGCTTCGCCCCCTTCCCGTCGCCTTTTCTCTCTCTCTCTCATCTGATTCGAATGAGGGAGAGAGAGAGAGAGGGAATTAATTTTGTTAATTTTTTATTTTTGAAAATTACTTTTAAACTCCCAAGTTTTAAATTGATTTATTTCAGCCCTTAAGTTTTAAATGTTTTTATTTCAGCCCTTAACATTTTATTTTCAATTTTAAAGAATTTCAATTTAGCCCCTAGTTTCTGCAAAAGTTTATGTCAATCCTTAAATTTTGTTTCCAGTTTTAGCAGATTTTCAATTTAGTCCCTAACTTCTAAAAGTTACTATTTCAGCCCTTTAGTTTTTATTTTCAGTTTTAATAGATTTTCAATTAAGTCCCTATGTTCTAAAAGTTACTATTTCAGCCCTTAAACCTTTATTTTCAGTTTTAATAAATTCAAATTAGATCCCTAAACTTTATTTTATCGTTAAAACTTTAGAATTTCGAGATACTAATTAAAACCTTATTTTCTATTTTGGCCAGACGATATGTACGAACAATTAGGAGATTGAGATTTCATTTCGCTCCACTTTTCACGCAACTCGAGATATTTGAGGTAGACTTACCACCATTAATTAGTTTAAATTATAATTGCATGTCTTATGTGAATTTACGTGAATTATATGTTTTAATGCATGAGAAGAGAATATGTCATATGAGATATATGATATTGTTATGCTTGCCATAACTTATATGCTTTATGGCATGAGAAAGAAGAGAATATCTTATGAGATAAGATGAGAATGTTATGCATAACTTATGTGCTTTAAATGCACGAGAAAGACTACCCACAACCTATGATTTTAAAGAGCCTATGATTTTCAAGAAAATGAGCTAAAGATGATGATGATATCACGTTGTTTATTGCATAAGTGTGTATTATTCTGTAAATTAATTAGCGGCGATGAGTCTACTGAGTATTTCTTCGAAATACTCATTCCGTTATTTTATCAATATTTGTAGATTTCGGAGACGGTCGAGTGTGATGGGCAGTGGTGGTATAAATTAACAGTTGAAGTTATTTATTATTTGAAATTTACGCATTACGAACTCAACTTGTTGTTTCCGTTTTTTCAAATTTGAATTCTGAAGTTTAAACGATTTTTCTTAAGTTAATGAATTTTGTTGCCAATGAAGTTTACCGTTATAAATGTGATTTTAAAAGTTAGTAAGTTCCGCAAACTTTTTAGTTAAATTAGGGCAAAGAGACGATGACGTGGCAATCCGGGTTAATGGAACTCGGGGTGTTATAATAGCTACACTTGATAGTGTCCAAATTCTCGTGGCCTTCACTTACGATAGGTATATTTAATTCCGACAAACACCAAAAAGATCAAAATCTTCTTCAAATCAAGTAAATCCAAGCCAAGGACAAGAAGATTAAAATCGTTTTCAAATAAAATCAAATTCAAGTCCAAGTCCAAGTCCAAGTCCAAGTCCCGAAGTGCAAATCCAAGCCTTGAAATCCAAGTGTCGAACAAGCCAAGTTTTCAAGCCACGTGGCCCATCGTCTTGAAACTCCCATATCATTAATCAGAGGATTTTACGACACAAAAAGGTTAATATCCAATTGTATTTCTCAAAAATACAATTTGTAAAGATTTTCTGTATTTTAATACATGAAATTTGTCATACAAAATTCATCTAAAAATTTAATTAGGAGTCATATTGCAATGATTGCCACAGATTTATAGTGGCCTCAAGTTAGGAAATATTGTTGTTTCACTATCTAAATTTAAGCTCTTCATTTGAGGAAAAAATTGAATTCAATGCATGCAAACACGATTCAAGAAATTTGGGGACTGTAAACAACAAAAAATGAATAGAATAAATTATAACTATGAAGATTTCATCGGTGATTGCTGCAACATAAAGTTCGTGGTTCTAATTAAAATAAATATTTGTTCATGATTCCAACGAAATTATTGATAGTGATAACGTTAGTGATCACTCATCATCAATAGTATCGTCAGCGATGTTTTTTTGCAAAACAGCGACGTGATCACTCATCATCAATAGTATCGTCAGCGATGTTTTTTTGCAAAACAGCGACTATGCATCATTCACCAACAAGAAGCTATCGACGATCACTATAACAATATGGTAGTCGGTAATTCTAATTGAAAACCATATGAATTGGTGGTTTAGACGAAATTCTCGCTGTTGATTATTGCACACCTTCAACAATTACTGACGACATTATCGTTCAATATGATATTTTTGGGTACCGTCAACTGTATTTTAATCACTGACGTGAATTCCTCAATGTCTCTCACAAAACTTTATTCCTTATTGTTTTAATTTTTGTAAGATGCTAATAGACAATTTAAAATATTTTTTATTCTTTAAAGTTTTTTTATTAGTAAAATTTTATACTACTCAGTGGACCGAGGATTTATTACATTTCAAAACTCTCATGGTCTTTCAACTACAAATGCTAAATATGAGGGCTTACAAAAGATATTATAATACATTCGACATCTACACCAACAACAACAATGGTGTTTACTGGAAACAATAATTGGAAATATGTTTCATTCAATAGGAGCAATTTTTTCGCCCGGATGTCTCAATATGACCTAGTGAGAACATTCTTGCAGCATGGCCTATCTCAGTTGAAAACATTAGTACTAAAAAATTCACATTCAACATAATATTTGGTACCTCGATGTCATAATCATACATCAGTATCACGAACTTCCTTAAGAGCACACACTTCGATTGGTCCCCTATTGTTATTAAGTCAATAATCATTACTACTACTGATATTGTGAACCTCAAAAATAGTCTCATTGAAGACAAGCCATTCATTCCAGCTCACATCTTTTTCTGTCGGTGCTGGCCATGTAACCCTTTCAAGGTTAACAATCTTGAGCCAATTTATGTCATTGAACCTCGAGACTATATTCCTTATCTATGTGGTCTAAAATACTCAAACTGACAAATGAGTGTGACATCACAACATAAAGTTAGTTGCTCGATTGAATCAAGCATATGGGAAGAACAACTAAATTATCTATCATTTTCGATCATCTTTGAACAATCAAATAGACTTATACCAGGAAGGTGACTAATGTTGGTGAGGCTGATGGAACATACACCAATGATATTTTTCTAACTCAAAGTATTAGTGTGGTTGTCGAAGATACATTTAGCATATGAGACACTGCATCTCGCAAAATCAATGATCAATGATATCTTTTGTGGACGTCATCTAAACATTCAGTTAGGAGTCCTATCATTGAGATTAGGGAAAATTTATAGTGGCCTTATGTTGGGAAAGTTTGTTGTTCACTATCTTAATTTGGGCTCTTCATTTAAGAAAAAGTTTGAATTCAACTCATACAGAGACGATTCTAGTAATTTGGGGACTGTAATAAAAATTGTTGAGGGACCTTTTTGAGATCAACAAAAATAATGGAATAAATTATCATTGAAAACTTCATTGGTTATTGCCAACGATATGATGTCGGTGATTTTGATTGCAATAATTTTTTTTTTTTGATGATTACGACAAAATTACTGGTAGCAATGATGTTAGGGATCATAGACACACCTTTGACATTGAATGTCACCGACGATATTGTCGAGAATCATTAATTGTACTTCCTTCACCAACGAGTAGTCGTCGATGATCACTGACACTATGACCGATGATATGGCTATCGATGACATGACATGACATAGCAAAATTTAGTTAACAGGATTTTCTTGGATCAGTATAACACGATACTTTTTGTCAAATAATTTTGTAAGCGATTATAAGTCTTGTCACAAATATATGCATGGAGCTAACATTTTATTAACAAAAATCAATTGAAAATTGGTTAATGTCCATACTAATTAAATAGAAAACTCGCAATTGAAATCTACAATTACTTAATTGATAGTACTTCCAGTCAATCAATTCAATTGACAAAAGTCAAACTTGATTTTGACTTGTCAAAATTCATGTTGATATGTTTGACCAAGTTATAAAAGGAGTTTTACGTATATTTGTGAGTAAAAATACAAGAGGGCCATATTATCATAATAAATCATGTGAGTTTTTGTGTGTGTGAATTGGATGATTAAATATCTTGATTTAGAAGAATGCTGGAGAATATTTAAGGGTTGGAAGCTTGTAAAACAGTCAAACACAATCTACAATGAAGAATTACTTGTTTGAGTGGGGATAACTTCCTAAAACACGTGATAATTGATTAGAAATACGTATAATATTTTTCAACGATCCCATACGTAAAACTCGTTTTAAAAATTTATTATTTTTCATAAATCTATGGGTGGGGAGGGAGGGAGGGAGAGAGAGAGAGAAGGAAGGGAGAGAGATAGACCTTGAAGTTCCCAAGACATGTCCATGGCCATTCAGTAAGAATTCCTGGCTTGGAAGCCATTATTCTTTGGGAAAAATTGCAGCAGCGGTCCCTAACCTTTCAACTTTTTGCAGAGTTTGCCATAACCTTCACTTTGTGCCAGCCATAGTCCCAAACCTTTCAAAAATTCGCACATGAGTTCCAAATGGATGGAAACCATCCATCTTGCGGGTAGTTGACCAAAAAAGTCAAAATTTGATCAATTTTGACCAAATAAAAAAGGGTAAAATGGTACTTTACATTTTTCCTTACATTAAATAAGTGAAAAAATTAAATTAAAAATTGAAAAAATATCATCTCCCACGGTAAAGAGTACGACCATATTCCCGACCTTCCAGGTCGCTCCTCTTAACCCAGACTTCCTTAGAAGTAGAATTTAATTGAGTTAACCGAGTCATCATCTCAGTTAAGTGGCTAACTTGATTGGCAAGAAAGTTTAACCTTACTAGTAAAATCCTAATTCTTACTTTTAGTCACACGGTTACGACACCTAGGTCTGGTGGATCCCAAAGCACCACAGTGGTGGCAAGTGGGAATGAACCTAGGCTCAAACCCACTCGGTGGTTGTTGCCGAAAGACTGACCTCACGCTGCCTGGTAGGTGTCGATCCTATGGCATGCTTACCTTGGGGTTTAGGATAAGCAACCTCACGAGCTTTGTTGGTGGCATGAACAAACGTGGTCCTGGATGTACTAGCAGTAGCATCACGATTGTCAACATAACCCAGATCATGCCTATTTCCAGCAGGCTTGTTCATCCCAAGCAGATTGTCCAGAGTTGAATTACCGCAGTTTGTATAATAAACAATTAATAGTAAATCAGTAAACAATATTGGGATGGTCACAGAGAAACTCAACTGGGAAAAACTCCGGTCACTTTGCTGGTTAACCCACTATAAATAATCTCAACAACTTATAGTCAATCATACTAGACGACCCGTACTATCTAACCACCAGACTGCACTCCTCACAGCTCTCCCT
This sequence comes from Fraxinus americana, assembly GCA_035079005.1. NCBI lineage: Eukaryota > Viridiplantae > Streptophyta > Magnoliopsida > Lamiales > Oleaceae > Fraxinus > Fraxinus americana. The sequence continues at coordinate 10,095,287 of CM068719.1, forward strand.
GGATCCCTTGCTCCCTTGTATCAATCCTTAGCTGTGTTGCCAAATCTCTCTAAGGAATCTTCTACCCTGCAGCAATCCCAGCCTTGTAAAATCGTTTATCTCCAATGGATCATGAAGAACGACCCGTTCTTCACAGACAGGAACTCATGTCGACTTCCTTCGATTTTCAAAACTCTGATCAGATGACTAGGAAGTGGTTTTTGGTATTTGGATATTGAATCTGATGTTTTTCACTCAAAGTATCTCACACAAGATGAATGTTGAAAGCAGTAATATAGATGATTTACTTTCTGATCTGTTTCTCTCAATTGTCAACCTTGGAAGAAAATGTGCATGTGAGATCTGATATTTATAGGTAGGTTAAAAAACGAATGGGCTGGATAAAAAGCCTTGAAATCATGAAATAAAAATTTTCTGGATAAACATGTCGCTCGAGCGAGGGCTTAATGACAGTCAAGCGACAGTATGTCGTTCGAGTGAAGGAGGGATGACGGTCTCACGACGATGTTTATACTTTTGTGGCTCGAGCCAACCCTTGCCGACAGTCCAATGAAAATCCGTACGTTTTCCTTCTTGTTTCAAACTCGAAACCCTAGACCTCCCAACTAACTTTTGAACAATTTGCACATTACTCTTTGAACTTTTACAACCTATCCAATTAGGTCCTTTTGTCCACATAATTTACCAATTATAAAATCAACTAAAACCTAACAAAATGAATGATGCATAAATGGTACTATCTTGTAAAATGTCACAATATTGATAAATTGCACACATTTGGAGAAGTTGCAATTCTTGTGCATTAAGATGTTTATCCATCTTCAATTCTATACTATAAGGCACTAAAATGTGTGTATAGTTATGTGTGCATATGTTGGCTTTATCCAATTGTCGCATCATATTTACTTCAATCATATGCTTTGAGCATTTCGAAACTTAAATAGTGCTTGGGTCTATGTGTTGAACTTGGTCAAAATTGTATGATCAAATCAAATATAGTTTGATTGAAGTAAATAGTGGGATGCAATCTTGAATGAAAATATCCTTTAATTATTTATGGTTGACAACCCTAATATGAGAGTGCTTAGACTTTCAAGAAGCATTGTCATTCCTAATCATTTCTATATCATTTAAGATGTAATATATAAAATGGACACTATCTTTTTGATAGATAAATTAAACTTTAAAAGATTTCATGGACTCTAAGTTCAAGTGTAACCTAAAATTGTGAGAGTTATCGTTACTGTTTGCGAACTTACATGAAAAGTTCAAGACTTGTGGGTGCAACATTACTAATTGCACATACATTCCTAAATGAGGATGTCCAGGGTAACTTATTTTACAAGTTACAATCATAAATCATAGAAAACTTTCAATGAAGGGAAAAAGATAGAAAGTCTATGTATGAACTAACATATATATCCTTAATGTGTTCAAAACCAAGCAATTTAGAACTAAGAGAAGTCAGTAGCACATACCTTCAAGACAATGAATCCGCCACCACAGTTTCCTTACCTTGCTTGTATTGGATGATATAAGGGAATGTTTCCACAAATTCCATCCACTTTGTATGCCTTTTGTTTAGCTTACGTCGACCTCGTAAATGTTTCAATAATTCATGGTATGTATGTATCACGAACTATTTAGGCCACAAGTAGTGCTGCCATATCTCCAAGGCTTGATCAAGTGAACCCATGAGTGAAGAAATGATATATTTGATTTTCAATGTTGGGAGTTGAATCAACTTGTGAGTGGACAGCGTTGCACTTGATTCCTCACACACACCCGTTTTACATTGAATAGGTGAAAATTTGACTTATGCATTATAACTTTGAAGTAGTTCATGAATTTGATATCTTGTTTTCAATCATGAGTCATAAAGGTTGAGAGTTGAATCAAATTGTGAATGGACAGCGTTGCATTTGATTCTTTACACACACACCCGTTTTACATTGAATAGGTGAAAATTTGACTTATGCATTATAACTTTGAAGTAGTTCATGAATTTGATATCGTGTTTTCAATTTTTCATAAAGGCAAGCTATCTAACTAAACTTGTTTAATGTGAGTTCATTTGTTAGTTTTGTTAGGGTGTTTTCGTTAGTTTCTTTTCATTTTATTGTGTATTTGCTCAAGGACTAGCAAAATATTAAGTTTGAGAGTGTTTAATGAGTGTGTTTCACTCATCATATTAATTCTACTTAATCTTAATGTTTCATTTGATTCTTTTTACCGTTATCTAAACCCTAAACCTTTTTACCATTATTAAAAATTATTCTATAACTACGTTCGAAACGTGTCGCTAAAACGTACTTTTTGCAATGTTCAGAGCCTGTCGCTAAAACTTACTTTTTGCAACGTTTATTTACTATTACAAAAATATACTATTTGCTTTAACTAAAAAATATTTAAAAAATAATTTTAAAAAAAACCCAAACCCTAAACTAATCATTCACGCCTTCCTCCATATCCCATTCACCCCTTCTTTCATCAACCCTCTCCAAAAAAATGAGTTAATTGTTTCAGTGGCCACTGTACTTTACCCATCGTCATGACTTACCTATTGAACTTTACAATGCTTCTAAATAGCCATTCAACTTATCTTCATTTCACTAAAATAGCCATCGAATGGATTCCATCCACTTAACCACAGGAAAGAGAGAACTCGTAGGGCACGAACGGTCTACGACTAGCAATTCATTTTTTTTAAACCTAACTAAAATAACAAGGGTTCGGACAATTTTTCCCCTTTCGCCGAAGTAAATTGACCTAAGGGTCAAGTTGTTGAGGGGGAACTCCGCCTCTATAGTAAATAGTAAGTAAATAAAGCATAGAAAAAGTGCGTGCTATAGCTAGCTCACAAGATTTGAGCGGTTAATGGAGAGCACCAAACTCATGCGTTGGCTTTGGGGCGAGGATCAAGGAGGCCGGATTTACCTGATGTGGCCGTTAAAATTGGTAACATCTGGGACACGTGGACTACTAACCCCCAAACACTGCCTTAGCTACAGTAAAAAACAAAAAGAAAAAGGAAGAGTTAATTGATGAACGGGTTTCAATTCATATAAAACCATATAAAAAACTTTCGAAGAGAAATGCTTACTCTTTTTTCTCAGTTTTGTGAAGAACAAGAAATGCTACTCCAAAAGCACCTGCCCGATCTGCTCAATTACTTCATAATCTCCAATTTTAGATTTGTTATCACCATTCTCCATCTCCATTAGGCCCTTCAAATTTAAAATTTTCAGCTAAAAAATTCAATCTTCATGCAAAACTTGCTCCAATTGAGCAAGAAACGTCAAAACCCTGCTGTACATTTCCTGTAAGCAACCAAAAAAATCAAAGCTTGAAAATGTTCAAGTAAATTATAGCCTTCTTTTCAGGGAGAACCTTAAATTAAGTGTTGGGGTTAGGTAGCCTGAGGCACGTTTGCTTGGGTAGAAGGATTTGGGGGCAATGGCTAGGGCTCTGGTTTTTCATTTTGGGATGAACGGGTTTCAATTCATCAATTAACTCTTCCTTTTACTTTTTTTAACAGTGGCTAAGGCAGTGTTTGGGGGGTTCGTCATCCATGTGTTCCAGATGTTACCAATTTTAACGGCCACATCAACTTCTCGACTTCCACATCAACACTTTCACGGACCGAATCCATCCGATGGCCATTTTAGTGAAACAGAGATAAGTTGAATGGCTATTCGGAAGCATTGTAAAGTTCAATGGGTAAGCCGTGACGATGGGTAAAGTACAACGGCCACTGAAACAATCAACTCCCAAAAAAGTCCTATCACCTTCGTTTCCATTTACTGTCAGCTGCCCTCGCTGCAGTCGTCATCGTGCCTCTGTTGACCATCCGATGAATGAATCTTGATGCTCCAAGAAGAATGATAAGTGTAATTTTTACACTTATTTGGAATCTAAAATAACTACATTTGATAGTTCTTTTGATAAAATATATTCTAAATTGTTGTATTTTATTTTTAATCGGTAAAAATATTTTAATGGAAAAGGAATTGAAAAAAGGAAGCAAAAGATGGCGAAAAATTGGCAAAATCCAAAATATAAGGACTAACTTATATTACGTGAAAAGGTTGAGGATCTGTAAAGCAAACATTAATTAATTGGACATCAATTTGGACTTTTAGTGGTATTGGTGAATTATATATATATATTACACGGCACGCAAAGAAGAGGGAAGAAGACGGACGCATACAAGAAATAAAAAAGGTTGCTGTTGGAGGAAAACAAGAAAAATATGGACAGAATATATACTAGCACAGTGACGGCTGGAAGGGTGAATTATATATTTATATTACGCACAGAAACCATAGCAGAACTAGAAAAGAGATTATTCACGCAAACAGAGACTTGGAATTGAAGAAAAAGGCAGATTCAATTAATTTCAGATTTGTTTACATTTGGTCAATTTCTGGTGATGTCGTTCCACTATTGTGTATTTAATTTCAATATTATGTTAGGCTAGATTTTTACATTGTTAAAGATATAGATGAACCCTTGTTTTGAAAATTTTAGTATTAATTAATTATTTTAACGTTAATTTGTTTGAATGTGTGGATGTTTATTATGGTTTAGTTTCATTTTCAATTAATTGGCCACTAGTTGAATTGTTTGTGGATTCTATTATCATCGAGAGAGGTAACAGGATCGTCTGCACATAGTAATAAACATTGTGAGGTTCGATAAAGGATAGAGATATACCTCTATGCTTTGCATGATTCATAAAGATGTTCTAGTTCGTTAATGCATTTATCATGTCGTATTTTTCATCGAGATATAGGAAGGTCACATGAGGGGAATAGATTTAATTGCTATCGAGAGAGACCTTTAAATAAATTTGGAACTTCCATCAACTCGCATGATAACAAATTGTCAATTTAATTATTAAACTAAAAATAGATGAACAAGGGGGATTCTAGATCTTAGCAAGGGATATCAAAAATTTGATTATCTTTTACTTTAATTTCTAGTACGTAATAAATTAGTCATAGAATTATTACCAATCATTATTGCTATTCGATTAAGGTGATTTTAACTTTAACTCGATAAAACACGTAGTCCTCATGTATTCGACACTTTATACACTACTATATTACTTGATCATGACCCCGTTCACTTGCGGGTTTTCAAAAGGTCAAGTTTTTGGCGCCCTGCCGGGGACTACTGTTTTTGATACGTTTAGTTAATTTTATCTTTAATTTGAATTTTACTATTTTTCTTTAGTTTAGTTTATTAAAAAAATTGTGTTTCCGCTTACTTGTTCGAGAATGTGTATGCGAAGTTCGAGAATCGATGATCTTGCTCAATTTGACCCGAAGATCGAACGAACATTCAACATTCGAAAAAGACAACAGTTGGAAACACCGCAAAAACAAAACGAGAAAAATATGGTAGAGGGAAATCCAAATCATATAGTCATAGGGGCTAATCTGGAAGCAGCACAACCGAATTTGGCTGTAGGAAATGAAAATGCAAGGCTAATGGGAGAGAACATGGTTCCACCGATTGTGGAAAGCCAATCTAACATAGTGTATCCGGCGTTTGGTCAGGCAAACTTCCACCTGCGGATTGATGTGATCAACATGTTTCAAAATGTGCTACGATTTTTTGGGAAAGCTTCGGAGAATCCCAACGCTCATGTATCGAGATTTCTTGACATGTGTACAACTATTGAGTATCTAGGAGTGTCCAGTGAAGCAATCAGGCTAAGGCTTTTTCCATATACCTTGAGAGACTTAGCCAGAGAATGGTTAGACACTTGTCCGCCTCAGAGCATCACTACATGGAATCAATTGAGTCAAAAATTTCTTCGCAAATATTTTCCACCGAAGAGGATTGCAAAGCTGAGAGACGAGATTACAACATTCCAACAACTGGACTCGGAATGCTATTCGGATGCTTGGGAATGATACAAAGGTTAACTTCGCCAATACCCACAACACGAATTGCAGATATGTCTTCAGGTGCAGTACTTCTACATTGGTTTGAATCCGATAAGCAGGGCTAAAGTAGACTCCACATGCGATGGTTCTATAAAAAAAAGAACCTCGGATCAAGTCTACCAAATCATGGAGGATCTAGCATTCACCAGTATATTATGGCCTTCTAAAAGGATGAGTGGAAAGAGAGCTGCTAGGGTATTTGAAGTAGATTCTTTGACAGCAATTTCAATATAGTTGGCATCATTGGCACAAAATGTGGAGTAGATGAACGTAGCCCATGCAATAAGGCCAAAATGTAAACATTGTAGAGGGAACCACGAGAGTGTTGATTGTAATGTAGGATCTCCCTTTGTTCAGACAATGGAGGATGTGAACTACACTCAAAATTTTCAAAGGCAACAACACAATCCAAATCCAAACACCTATTACCCAGACTGGAGAAATCACCCAGGTTTTCAGTGGAGCAATAACCAGGGTGCTCATACCAGACCAGACCAGACCACACCACATCAAACTGCACCGCTAGGTTTTCAGCAGAATGAGAAGAAGTCTTCATTAGAAGATCTTGTGACTAAGTTGGCGGAAATATCTACTCAACACATGCAACGTACTGATAAGAGTTTGCAAGTTCAGGGAGCTGCTATAAAAAAATTGGAAAATCAGATAGGACAAATAGCGAAAGCACTTTCAGAGAGACCACCAAGAGCACTACCTAGTGACACTGAGATAAATCCCAAACAACAGGTAATGGCAGTGAAGGTTGTGAAGGAAGAGCATATTGAGGCCATCACTACTGGTAGTGGGGTACAACTACTTGAGATAAATGTGAAGAGACCAGCTCCTACACAAGAGAAAGCACCTACCACGGTTGAGGAAAAATTGGAAGAGTCCGATTAGAATGAGGAACAAGAAAGAGCATTAGAGGATCCAAAGGTTAAGGCAACCACTTCTATTAAACCCTATGTGCCTCCTATCCCATTTCCCCAGAGATTGCAAAAGAGGAAAGTGGAAGAACAATTTGCAAAGTTTTTGGATATCTTCAGGAATCTTCATGTTAATATCCCACTGATTGAAGCTATATTTCAAATACCAAACTATGCAAAGTTTCTGAAGGAGATCCTGTCAAGAAAGAGAAAGCTTACAGATTTAGAGACCGTCAAGTTAAATGAGGAGTGTAACACCATCTTCCAGAACAAATTACCTCCTAAACTAAAAGATCCAGGGAGTCTCAAAATCCCTTGTTCAATAGGAAGTGATTCTAATTTTAATTTTTTATGTGATTCAGGAGCAAGTATAAACCTAATGCCCTTTTCTATCTATAGGAATTTAGGCTTGGAAGAACTGAAGAATACATCCATCTCTCTTCAACCGGAGGACAGATCAATCAAATACCCGCTAGGAGTGGTTGAAAATGTGCTCATTAAAGTGGGCAAGTTCATATTCCCGGTTGATTTTGTTGTCCTAGATATAGAGGATCCATGGGAAGCAGCATTACTTATCTTGGGCAGATCATTCCTATCAACAAGTAGAGTTATCATGGACTTTAAAAGTGGCGAACTGACATTAAGAGTTGATGATAAGCAAGAGAAGTTCAAGATTTACACCGATGTCGAGAATCCATTACATGAAAAGCTTAGTAAAAAGGTTAAAAGAGGAGTGCAAGTATATTTGTGAAGAGGTGCAACAAGACTCGAGGGAGACCGAGCCTAAACTCCTAGGAAGCCTTCATCGAAAGGAGAACAACGTATTCGAAGTCTGGAGGGCAAAAAGAAAATGTAAAGCTGGAAATTGCAAGGAGTGTAAGGCTGGAAGAATCCAACGTGAACAACCATGATCCTTCCTTCCATACAGTCTAGCTAAACACTATAAATTCAGCTCTTTTTGGGAGGCAACCCAATTTTCTAGTCCTTCTATTTACTTTATTTTTCGTATTGCATTGCACGTAATTTTATTCTTGATCAATAGGTTGCATAACTATAAGCACGTTTCAATTTATAGGGCATCACCATCCTATCATGTTTTCCCTTAGGCCATTGCATTTATTTTTGGTTGTTTTGAGTGTTTGGGCTAAGTAACACATGTTCTAGGTTATTTGAACTTTATTGTTTGATTTGACCGATGTGCAGGAACATGACGTCGCGAAATACTCGAACCAACACAGACCTAGGGAAAGCATAATAAAGAAGATTGTCTAGCCATCACACATAATGCCTCATACCTTCAACAGAAAAATTCGGGGAGTATTTTCTTCTTTTTCTTCCTCGTCCCCTTATATTCTTATTTATACTTTATGACATTGAAGACAATGTCGGTTTTTAGTTTGGGGGTGGGAAAAACTTTGAGTTTTACTTTTCGTGTGTTTTTGAGTGTTTTTTCTTCGTTATTACTTTAGTATATAATAGAAAAATAAAAAAAATCAAATTTTTTTTTAAAATTTTCAACATAAATAAAATAAAATAAAAAATATGTATTTTTCTTGTTTTAGGTTATGTGCTTGTGTGTGTTAGATAGTCTGGCCGACAATGATGATTAAAATTGAGATTTGATGTTGATTTATGAACTGTGAAAATGTTGTACGCTAGGCTAATTGATGCTTAAACTTGCAAAAACTCGATACTATACGTGCACTAGAATTAAGTTGGACATTGTGATGCTACGAGTTGATTCATATAATTGATAGGTTGATATAGTTGGCCATAAATGTTTTACCCAAATCATACTAAATTACTTATCCTTAGACCAAATTTAGCATAGTTTGGGGGTGATTTTGCTGTTTTAAGAATATACGAATATGGATAGGGATTCCACATTTGAAAAATTGTGTATGGATTGTCTTATATTAACGAGATAAAATTGGGCGAAAATTTTAAGTTGGAGGTTGGTTTGCTTGAATAGGTGTTTGATAAGGGGCATTGTACTGATCAAGGTATAAATTATTTTTAAATGTGAAAATTCTATTTGAAGCCTTTTTGACTTGGGTTATTAAGTTTGTAAGGGTGTTTAAAATCCGGTGCCCTAAAGTCATCTGATTTGGCAGTCATCGGCCTAAAGCCTGTTACATGTGTCATTTATAAAGCTTAAAGGAGAAAATACAAAAAAAAGAAAAAAATACATTTGAAAATCAGAAAAAAAGCAAGTGAATTAAAAAAAAAAAGCACTAAATGCCTTGATCAAGCTTCAAACACTTGTTTGAGGGAATTTGACTTCTGATGAAGGATAATGAGCCTAATTGAGTCTTGGATGTCAAAACAATCAAAGAATTGGAGAATTCTTGTTTATAAATGTGTTGACTTGCAATTGGTAAAGTCCACCTGAACTAGAGTGAGTGAGGTTAGTGATTAAAAATTCAACTTTAAATTACACACTAGAAAAAGATTGAAAAAAAGAATAAGTTTGGGGGCGTGTGAATCATGCGAGAGATGAAAGGATACATTTGACCACAAAGGGTCGGGAATTGAAACAACTTGTAAAGTCATGATGTCTACTTAGTTCTTTACACACACGTCGATTTTGCATTGGAAGAGTAGATATTGGTTTGGTATTGTGATTTTGAAGCGGTTTATAGATTTAATACTGTGATTTCAAATTTTGAAGTAAAAGCTTGATTGTCTAACCAAATATATTTGCATGCTTGTATGTTTGTTATTATTTAGACTATAATTTTGTTTGGGGACAAACAAATGTTTAAGTTTGTGGGTATTTGATAAGTGTAATTTTTACACTTATTCGGAACCTAAAATAACTATATTTGATAGTTCTTTTGACAAAATATATTCTAAATTGTTGTATTTTATATTTAATAGGTAAAACTATTTGAATGTAAAAGGAATTGAAAAAAGGAAGCAAAAGATGGCGAAAAATTGGCAAAATCTAAAATATACGGACTAACTTATATTACGCGAAAAAGTTGAGGATCTGTAAAGCAAACATTAATTAATTGGACCTCAATTTGGACTTTTAGTGGTATTGGTGAATTAGGTTATATATATATATATATATATATATATATATATATATATATATATATATATATATATATATTACACGGCACGCAAAGAAGTGGGAAGAAGACGGACGCATACAAGAAATAAAAAGGTTGCTGCTGGAGGAAAACAAGAAAAATAAGGACAGAATATTTACTAGCACAATGCAGCTGGAAGGGTGAATTATATATTTAGCCCCTGTTTGTCTCCCATTATGGGAGAAAGAATAAAGTTTTGAATAGTATTTTTTGGATAATGTGTGGTTAAAATTTAAAGAAATTTTATTGGTTTGTGTAGAATATTTTATTGTGTGATGGAAAAATGATACTGTAGCAAACAATTTAATTTTTAAAGGATGACAAACACACCCTTATATTACGCACAAAAACCATAGTAGAACTAGAAAAGAGATTATTCACTCAAACAGAGACTTGGAATTGAAGAAAAAGGCAGATTCAATTAATTTCAGATTTGTTCACGTTTGGTCAATTTCTGGTGATGTCGTTCCACTCCTGCATGTTTAATTTCAATATTATGTTAGGCTAGATTTTTACATTGCTAAAGATATAGATGAACCCTTGTTTTGAAAATTTTAGTATTAATTAATTATTTTGACGTTAATTTGTTTGAATGCGTGGATGTTTATTATGGTTTAGTTTGCTTTTCAATTAATTGGCCACTAGTTGAATTGTTTGTGGATTCTATTATCATCGAGAGAGGTAATAGGATCGTCAGCACATAGTAATAAATATTGTGAGGTTCGATAGAGGATAGAGATATACCTCTATACTTTACATGATTCATAAAGATGTTCTAGTTCGTTAATGCATTTATCATGTCGTATTTTTCATCGAGAGATAGGAAGGTCGCATGAGGGGAATATATTTAATTGCTATCGAGAGAAACTTTTAAATAAATTTGGAACTTCCATCAACTCGCATGATAACAAATTGTCAATTTAATTATTAAAATAAAAATGGATGAACAAGGGAGATTCTAGATCTTAGCAATGCATATCAAAAATTTGATTATCTTTTACTTTAATTTCTAGTACGTAATAAATTAGTCATAGAATTATTACCAATCATTATTGCTATTCGATTAAGGTGATTTTAACTTTAACTCGATAAAACACGTAGTTCTCGTGGGTTCGACACTTTACACACAACTATATTACTTGATCACGACACCGTTCACTTGCGGCTAACCTAGAAGTGTAAGTACATTTCTAGGTTATCCATTTGAATTTTGCGTATTTATCTAGGTCTTTGCTGTGTGTATTATCTCCTTTAGGGCTTGTTGGATAAAGGTATCTTGTATGAATTTTTATGTTTTTTTTTTTTTCAAGAAATTGAAATATAGATTATCTTGTCAGGCTCTGTTTTTATATGAATGTAATTTTTTTTTTTTACAGTGATATGTTTTTTTTAGTTTCTTTGTTTAATTTAGAAATATTGGTCAAAATGTGATTATACTTGCTTTAAATTTTGGTATTTTTTATACTTTTGAATAAATCCTTTCTAACTTTTCCAAATTCAAACATTTACCTATGGTTCTGGTTCTGTTAAATGATATGTCCAGTGTCTTGTTTTTCAAGGTTGGTTGGCATTGCAGACCATACTGTGTAGTGTTTTGAAAGTGATTCCAGTGTTGTGAAAGTTATTATATATATTTGAAAGACAGTGTGGATGTAGGGCAAAGAGGATTCAGTGACAAAGAAACACGTGGTGGAAGCACGAGCTATAAATATAAGTCACAATGTGATGTGTCTAGAGTGTGGCAGTCAGTCCATTAAGACTCCCAAGCTGACAATGCTATTCTCCTTCGTAAGGTATATCTATTAATAGTTCTTGGGCACATTTCACTTCTTCTCATTACCTTGTTACATTGAGAAATGGTACTATAGTTTTGTATTGAGAGCTCTCATTTGATGTGCTGCTTGCAAAATGCAAGTGTAACAACTAAAATATCCACATAAAGACAAACATTACGTGGGCCGATTACATTTAGATGTACGCACTTGTAATGAGGTTTCAAATGTCTACCTTGTTAATCTTTAGTAAGAGTTAAGCTAGATAGATGAATGAGTAATTTTATTAAGAGCACCAGCTTTCCTTTATTTTTAATAATGGGTATTTGGTTTTTTAGAAAGAATGAACGAAGCTCATAATTTTAGGGGTTGATCCGCGCATCTCGAAAAAATATTTTATTTGCTAGAGTTTGTTTTGATACAATGTCTTCTTGTTATCAGTAGTCAGAATTCTAACTCTTAAAGTTTATTTCTTTTGGTTCTCATTGCACTTTCCTCTCATTGTTACAAACAAAATCTAGTTAGTTAAGTCTGCATCATATGTCCTTTTTCTTACCTTCTCTTAATCTATGCCCACGTACAACATGGATGTGGGAACTGATATTTTCTTTGATTTCTGCTTAAGTTAATACAGGACGAAATTTGGGATGCGAAATCTGATAAAGAGATCTACAAGAAGCTTTAGGATGAATATGGTAAGATAGTGCTTTATGCACCGATGTTTGATTATAGAGAACTAGTGATGAATTAAGTGTGACATTTTTGTTGTTACTAAGTTGTGTTTTTGGTTCTTGACTTGTCACACATTTTTTTATCATTGTCTAGCTTATGTTATGATGGTTAGTTAGGCTAGTTTGGTTTGATCACAAGTTGTTGTAATAGACAAGCAAAGTGCAGTGGTAGTATGTAGAATAGTTGGTAGAAAATCATTTTATTTTGTATCAATGTATGGCTATATGTATGGAACCGTGTACTACCATTTTTTGCGTAGGTCAATTCAAGTAAGTTTCCATCCTCTTTGTCTTCAATAATCCATCAATGGTATCAGAGCCCTTTTAGATCTTAGAAGGGCTAAAAAAAATTGAAGAAACCGGTAAGTAATACATATCGGTAAGTGCTGGAGAGTTAAAAAAATTGGTAAGCTTCTGTCAAAATTGGTAAGTCTTTACAAAATCTGGTAAGAAGTAAGCAAATCCGGTAAGGAACCTCCAAATACGGTAAGCATTGAAAACCAGTAAGTTGTGTCAAATCCAGTAAGTTGTGTAAAAATCGATAAGCTGTGTACAAATTCGGTATCTTCAAAAATCAGCAAACACGGAGATAAAAACAGTAAGAAACTTTCATAAATAGCCGAGCGATTTTGGTAAGAAAGTGATATGGCTTTAAGTGGTTTTTCAGCCCCTTTACCTTCAACATTCACAGGAAAAAAATATGACTTCTGGTCTGCAAAAATGAGGCATACTTGAAAGCCTATGACCTTTGGGAAATCACAGAAACCGGAGTTGAACCACCACCATTGAGGGCTAATCCAACTATTGCTCAGTTGAAGCAGCATAGTGAGGAGATATCCAAGAAGTTTAAGGCCCTTTCTTGCATATAGTCAACTATCTCAGATGCTATATTCACAAGGATAATCACTTGTGAAACTGCAAAGGAAGCATGGGATAGGTTGAAGGAAGAATTCAAAGGCAATGAAAGGACTAGACAAATGTAGGTTCTGAACTTCAGGAGAGATTTTGAGACTTTGAAGATGAAGGATTCTGAAACGGTTAAGGACTTTTCTGATAGATTAATGAAAGTGGTAAACCAGATCAGATTGCTTGGAGATGATTTACCAGATAAGAGTATAGTGGAGAAGGTGCTAATCAGTTTGCCAGAGAAGTTTGTATCCAAGATTTCTTCACTTGAAGATTCAAGAGACTTGGCTAGCATTTCTTTGGCTGAATTAGTAAATGTCCTTCAAGCCACTGAACAAAGGAGATTTTTTAGGCAAGAAGAGCAGACTGAAGGTGCTCTATTTGCTAAAGGGAAGCAGAGAACTCAAACAAGTTTTGGTGGGAAGAAGCCACAAAATGAGAAGAAAGAAGCTGAGGCTAAAGGTGCAGGATAGGATGCTAAGTACCCTCCTTGTCCACATTGCAAAAGGAAAGGCCACGCACCTAAATGGTGTTGGTTCAGACCTGGAGTCCAATGCAGGTCTTGTAAATAATTTGGACATGTGGAAAAGGTATGCAAAAATCTGAAAGAGAAGAAGGAACTTCAGCAGGCAAAGGTTGCTGAAGATCAGGCTGAAGAACATCTTTTTTCAGCTTTGAATCACATGACCTGCAGCAAGGTTCAGACATGGTTGCTTGATAGTGGCTGTACTCATCACATGACATCAAAAGCAGAAATTTTTGTGGAGATGAATGATTGCTACAGATCAAGAGTAAAGGTTGGAAATGGGGAGTATGTGGCAGTGAAAAGCATTGACAAGGTCTCAGTTCAAACTCCAATAGGTAACAAGTTCATTTCTGATGTCTTATATGTTCCAAATATTGATCAAAACTTGATAAGTGTTGGCCAATTTTGGACCAAAACAATATGGAGTTGATGACAGTTGAAATGAAGAATAGAAGTTTTCCATTGGAGTAGAAAAATATGAACTTACGAGCCTTTACCAGCACTGTGATTGAGTCTAAATTGTGGCATAAACAACTTGAGTATGTTAATTACACTCCACTCAAGCATTTGAATGAACATGAGTTAGTGGAAAATATGCCAAGAATAAGTGCTACCTGTGTAAAGGAAAGCAAGCCAGACTTCTTTTTCCCCAAAACCAATGTAGAAGAGCTCAAACCAGACTTCAACTGATTCATTCTAATGTCCGTGGGCCTATGAAGACTTCAACCCTGAATGGCAGTAGATATTGCATTCTATTCATTGATGATCTCACCAGAATGTGTTGGGTATATTTTCTCGTAATGAAATCGGAAGTGCCTGTAGTTTTTCAGAAGTTTAGGAGTTTTGTTGAGAATGAAAGCAAATGTAAAATCAAGGTTATTAGGACTGATAATGGAACAGAATATACCAGCAATCAGTTCAATAAATTTTGTGAGAAAGTGGGAATTAAACATCAGTTAACAATTGCATACTCACCTCAGTAAAATGGAGTCTGTGAGAGAAAGAACATGACTGCAATAGAGATGGTTAGATGTTTATTGTTGGAGAAAAATGAGCTTAAAGGTTTCTGGGCTGAGACTGTGAATACCTCAATTTATCTGCTAAATAGGCTATCCACTAAAGCCTTGGACAAACTAACTCCTTATCAAGCCTGGTATGGAGTTAAGCCAAATATATCTCACTTGAAAGTGTTTGGAAGTGTGTGCTATATGCACATACCTGATGCCAAAAGAGATAAGCTAATTTAGAAAGCAGAGGCTGGAGTTCTGTTGGATACTGTGATAATGCTAAGGGCTATATGATTTATAATCCTCAAACCAACAAAGTTGTTTCCTGCAGGGATGTCAGATTTGATGAAAGTTCTACATGGAATTAATCAAATGTAGTGAATAAGTCTGAGATTCCAAGACTGATTTCTCAAACAGAAGATGCTGGTAATGAAGAAGAAATGGAAGATGAAGTTGAAGCTGAACCTAAAGGGGAATCTAATTCAGAAAATGAAGTATTGAGAACAAGATCACTTCAGGACATCTATACTACATGTAATTCTGCAATTTTGGAGCCTGCAAACAATAATGAAGCAGCACATTCTAAGGAGTGGATAGAAGCCATGAAGGATGAGCTTTTGGCATTTGAAAAGAATGAGACTTTGCTGCTTGTTGACAGACCAAGAAACAAGAATGTCATAAGAGTTAAGTGGGTGTTCAGGGCAAAACTAAATACAAATGGCTCAATTAACAAGTTCAAAGCTAGGCTAGTTGTTTAAGGCTATGCTCAGCAATTTGGGATTGATTTCACTGATACATTTGCTCCTGTTGCCGAACTTGAAACAATAAGGGTGTTATTTGCAATGGCTGCTCAATCAAAATGGAAAATACATCAGTTAGATGTAAAATCTGCCTTTCTGAATGGGCATTTGAATGAGAAAATTTTTATTGAGCAACCTGAGGGTTTTTATCAAAGAAGGAGAAGAAGATAAAGCCTTGTATGGCTTGAAACAGGCGCCAAAGAGCTGGTATAGTAAGATTGATAGTCATCTATACAACCTTGGTTTCAACAAGAGTGTTAATGAGCAAGCATTGTATATCAAACCAATGGAGGATCTGCTCATTATTTCACTCTATGTAGATGATCTCTTAATCACAGAAAGTAATGCAGCTTTGATTGATGAGATAAAAGATGAATTGAAGAAGGATTTTGAGAATACTGATCTAGGTGAAATGAAATATTTTCTTGGAATGGAGGTTGATCAAACTGAAGATGGTATTTTTGTTTGCTAGAAAAAGTATGCTAAAGAATTGTTAAAGAAGTTCCATATCGAGAATTGTAAATCTATTAACACTCCATTGGTCCTAAATTTAAAGCTGATGAAGGATGATGGTGTAAGGAAAATCGATGAGAAAATATATAGAACCTTGGTTGGATGTCTACTGTACCTTTCATCCACAAGACCAGATATAATGTTTGCTCTCAATCTGTTATCTAGATACAGACAAGAGCCAAGTGAAATTCACTTCCAAGCAGCTTGTTCGCATGAAACATGTAAGCATACGGGATCGTTGTACAAGTAATAAGATTTGTGAGTTAAGAGTATCGTTCCCACGAGGAATATGGTCTAATTTATAGTTCAATAGCTACTATTAAACTCGGAGTGTAATGAAATCAAAAGAGATGGTTTGTATATTATTATACTAATCATAAACTAACAATGTAAATAAAATATTTATTTAATATGTAAATATTTGTATTAAACTATTACCATTTAATTCAATCCTTGATTCGTAATCTAGTAAATTCATGGATTCAAGACAATCGATAATCCACTATTATACAATATTATTTTTCAAGATATATTAAACATATGTTCAACACGACCCGATTCTATTCCTAATCCGAATTCATATGAAAAATATGCATTGGTTCACATGATTTATCGCACATGATTGCACATGTCATAGATATTATTCCTAATACCTATTGTTCATGTGTTGATTTTGTCACATTCTAGAATTATTGTGAGTATTTCTACACTATAACAAGCAACTTACTATCTAATTGGTGATCAAGCAATCAAACAGTTCAATGGGAATGGAAAACCAATCAAGGAAAATCAAGAAATACTAAACTAATTGTCTCAAATTAAAATAAATAAACAATAGGGTTCATAATTCATCCAATATAATGAAAAAATTAGCCAACCATCCTAATTATTAAACTATCCAAAAAATAATGAAAAGACATCACCTGGATCGAGAAATAATGAAAAAAGTGGAGAAATCCAATTTCTTGGCTTGAATCTTGAAAAATGATGAATATTCTTTAATAAACTAGTATAATTTACCTTTGGTTGATGATTGTGCATTGTTATTCACCTCCAAAATATGTAGAATATGATGAAATTTAGGTTCAATGGAGGTTTAATAGAGGTCCTCTCACGTTCTGCTCGAGTTTGGTATTTAAAGGATGTCAAATGATTGTATTGAATTGTTACTAAAACAAAAATAAGGAAAATCAGATTTTTTTCCTTTTAGCCTTGAGGCGCGCACCTAGTACAACTTAGGATGCGCACCTTAGGGGTTTGGGTCACCTCAGGTGAGGCATTCTTGGTCTGGGGCACGCGCCTCTCTTGCAGGGGAGGACGCGATTTCTGACAACTGAATAGCACTCAGTATTTTTGTCATAACTTTCTATTTCGATATGCAATTGAGGTGATTCAAAGTGCATTGGAAAGCTAACTTGGAGGGATACAATTATTGTTGAAATATAGTTTTTCCAATTCGAAAGTTTGTTATGCCAAAATTGGGTCTCAAAGTGAGCCTGAGAATCCGAAGCATAACTTTTTATGTTGGAAGTTGATATGTGATAATACTTGGACTATATTTCATCCATTTGGCTTCTTTCCTCATCCAATTGATGCCTAACACTCTCAAATCTTCATCACGAGGTCGACGTAACTTTTGACTATTTGCATTTCAGTCCCCAAACTTTGTATTTGATACAATTGAGCTCTTTTCCGCTATCTTTGCATTCTTTTCTGCACTTCTTCATCAAACATTGAGTTTTACCTACAAATTGAAATATAACACAAATTAGATAGTATTTTATCCAAAGAACAGTAAAATATCGTCGTTTAGGACCTAGAGTAAGAGTAGAAACTACACTTATCACAACTAAAAGAGTGCTGAGGTCTATCAAAGGGATAGAGGACTATGGAATCAGCTTCAG
This sequence comes from Fraxinus americana, assembly GCA_035079005.1. NCBI lineage: Eukaryota > Viridiplantae > Streptophyta > Magnoliopsida > Lamiales > Oleaceae > Fraxinus > Fraxinus americana. The sequence goes on from CM068719.1 coordinate 10,113,424, forward strand.
GAAATCAAAAAATCTGGTATTGACAGGATTCACTAATAGTGATTGGGCTGGTTCAGTGGATGATATGAAGAGTACATCAGGTAATACTTTCTATGCTGGTTCAATTCTTGTCTACAGGAACTCTATCAAACAAAAAACGGTGGCTCAATCCACAGCTGAAGCATAGTATATAGCAACAACTGAGGCAACTAATCAAGCAATATGGTTGAGTGAAGCACCAGTAATCAGAGGCAACTATTATTCTATGTGACAACCAATCCACTGTAGCAATTGTGAAGAATCCAGTGTTTCATGGAAAAACTAAACATATAAACGTAAAGGGATTATTCTTGTTGCACATAATTTTCTACATAATCTTTTACTGAATCCACAAGTGGCGGCCCTATATTGCGGGTGGCCTGGGGCCCAGGCCCCCCAATTAGGGGCCGCCACTTGTCGATTCCGTAATCCATTATGTAGAAGATTAGGTACATGTAGCTTGATCCAACATAAAGTACCATTTTATTAGAGAAATATTAATTGATTCTTTCGATTCATGCCAAAAGATTACGTTATGATGGACATGAGGTATAAATATTTTAATTGATTTTTAAGTTTTCAGTTATCTTCGGGGAGAGCATTGATTATAATTTATTTCATAGTGGCTAATGTTTTAATAGTGTGAAAAAGGTCTTTGGAGGATTGAAATCGTGGACATTAAAAAAATAAATATAAAATGAAAATGGATTTGGCTTATTAAACACAAAGGGAAAAAATCACATCTTAACTATTAAGTATGCAATAAAGCAATTTTCAAACATTATTCAAAAGTCAAGTTTCTGTTTTAATTTTAAATAATAATATTATCAAATTAAATTTACGCACACACCCATCCCACCCCACCGTCAACATCCACCCGCCACCGACATTCACCTGCTCACATTCACCTCGTCGGTGACTTCTTTAGCGACAAATGAACATTGTCGACGACTAGTCATCTTCTTCATTCACGGCTCAGCAGCTATAATTTAAAATTAGAAATTGGAAAACAGCTATATGTGTATGAAATCTGGTTAATTGAATTTTCGACACATTTGGATAAAGGTCGGAGAAATCAATGGCATGTAGGAGGGGAATAACATGTGGGAACTCATTGTGCTAAATAATTTTGTCAGACACGATTCTTGACACAAATACATCTTACTTGTTATTAATAAAAATCAAGTTTAGATTGGTTAAAGGTCATACTAAATAAATCGAAATCTCGTAATTGAATCTGCATTTATTAGTAGCTTACTCAAACGCTCTTTTCTATGCAACATGCAATGTGATGTATGAGAGCATGGTGCTGTCGTAATTTGAGGTATGAGAGTGTGATGTAGTCCGAAAGAAGAAATATATTTTTGCTCATTTTATTTTAAATAAAAATTATATATTTTTATTATCTATTCATAAATTTACTCAATTCTTGGCATTGTTACAAGTCAGCAGCAACAATATTCCATTTCCCTCCTTTTTTTTTTTTTGTCATGATCAATTAATAAAATACTTAATATTTCTCCATCGTTTACTCAATTCTTGGTATTATATTTTCAACAATTAGGATATTATATTTGCTACAAAAATGAGATTCATCTTCACTAATTAATAAGATTAAGTGCAAAAACAAGCAATATAAATAATGGAATCAGATCACCAATTTATAAGGAGGGTATATGAACTGGTATTACCACACTTGCGAAACTCTTGATCATCTAATCCTTTACAATAATGCAACGTCAAAAATGGACAATGGCACAATCGTTAAAGTATGATGACAACATATCAGCACAGCATCTAGATATGCAAGTGTCTGAACTAAAACTACCTTCCTCTTGCCATCTCGGCTTACTACACTGCTCCTCGCACTCAGATTTGCAAATAGGTGAAACACATTCTGTTTGAGGATTATCAAAATCGCAAAGGATTAAGCTGCAATGTAAAAGTACAAGAATAGCCAATATCACACCAGACAGAACTTTTCTCTCTCCAACCATCTCTCCCCTCTGAATTTCGTTTGATGTTATAATTATACGACTTGTGTGCCTAATGTGTTTATTTCTTGATATATATATATATAGCGTTGAATGTAGATAACTGTTATTGATTTTGCACTTGGATTTATTTAATTTGCATATTTAAGAGAATTTGTTATAACTCATAAATAAGAAATATTAATTGATCGCATACAAAATATTACGTTACGATGGAGGATGGACATGAGGTATAAATATTTTAATTGATTTTAAGTTTTTGAGTTATCTTTGAAAAGAGCATTGATTATAATTTATTTAGCCCTTGTTTGACACCCATTTTTTATCTCAATCTCATTCTCATTTTTCTACAGATCTTTCATTTCTAACCACACATTCTTCAAATAAAATAATATTACACATAAACCCAAAAATTCTTCTTACTTTTTAACCACACATTCTTTACATCAATCACTATTCAAAAACTCATTCTTCAAAATAATGGGTGTCAAACGGGAGCTTAATAGTGGATAATGTTTTAATAGTGTGGAAAAGAATTTGGAGGATTGAATTCGTGGACATTTAAAAAATTAAATATAAAATGTAAGTGGACGGCCTATTAAAAACAAATGTCTAAGCTTGGCTCATGTTTATAAACTCTAAAAAACAATTTTTATTCACACAATTCGAATGATTCAAAAATTAGTATCCACTTATACATGACTCGTTTCTTTTCCTTTTTTAATAATTTAAACCATTTATAAATACTAGTTGAACATGCTTCATATTTTTCTAAGCCCATTAAAATTAAAATCAAATAAAGTCAATTAAAAGTGGGTTGGTTGCAAGATTTCTCAGACAAATTTCATCATAAATAAGTCTAAGAGAAATAATAAGTCAATACCACGAAAAATACTGATGTCCAGATGAAACATGTCAAGGAGAAGATTCAAGGTCTGGAAGGAGTAGAAAATGTCTCAAGTTCAAGTTCTAAAATCCCAAGAAGATTACATGAAATTCAAATTCAAGGACGTCAAGTCTTCAACAAATCAAAGCTACATTCAAGCTTTGACGTTCAAGATTCTAAAGCTAATATAGCAATGGCAGGAGAACATTCACTATGGAGGCAGAGATCGAGATTAGATTGGTTCAATGAAGGGGAGCGAAATACAAAGTATTATCACGCCAAAGTCTAAAATAGACGAAGGAAAAAAAAAAATCAAAATTTGAAATTAACGGTTTTTTTATGGTGCATGGTAGGCAGGATGGAGATAACAAGGTGGTCCACATGCTAGAGAGTACCCAAGTAGGGTGTGTGTTGTTGAGCCCTCAAGCAGAGTTATAAAAGCTCGTCTAGACTTGAAATTCGAGTAAAACGCCTCGCTTCGCATCTAGACTCTTTTTTTTCCAATTCCTAAACAGCTAATTTTTTTTCCTTCATCTCTTTTGTCTCTCTAGGCGCGATGTATTAGTTTTTTTTATTTTTTTTTTGCTTTTTTCTAAAAGTCTTTTATTTGACTTTAGCTTATCAATTTTTTTATTTAAAAAAAAATCCTTTATCTGAATATAATTTCTAGTTTTTAAAAGATTTTATCCGTACAAAAGGTCATAAATAGGTAAATAAGATTTAAGCTATGGTGCTATCCACATAAGTAATTATGATCTTGAAACTCCTTTTGTTGCAAATGATAAGTGTATTTTTGTGCACTTATTCGAAGCCATATTACTAAGCTTTTGTATCGTTTTATTATTCCATTTTACTTAACTTAGGTTATTTTTATCTTATTTAAGTTTTGGACCAGTTTCTAAGAATTGGAAAAGAAAGAAAGACAAATCGGCCAATTAATAGAAGTTTCGGGACTAATATACATTTGAGTAAAAGTTGAAGCACTAAAATTGAAGAAATTTGATGCGGGAGACCAAGATGGAAGAAAGAATGAAGAAAATAGTTGAAAAGAAAATTCGTGAAAGTTTTATAACTAGGCACCCGCCCAGTTATATTGGTCGGGCGGCCGCCCCATTTTATACTAGGCGCCTGCCCAGGCCAATCCGGCGCGAAATTTTTTAGTTTCCTTATTTCAATAGAACTCTTATGGAAACGAATCTTGCGACGTCTTTTAAAACCCTAGGGCCGTGCAAAAGGGGGGGGAGGGGGAGAGAGACATTACAACACAGGAAAAGTCCCTAGAATACATATTGAAGGAGATTTTGAGGCAAAAATTACAAGGAGAAACATAAGATTCGTGGGTTTTCAAGCATAACATTGATCCGGTGTTGTCTTTTCTTGGATTATTTTCGTGTTTTATTATTTTCTCTATGTTAGGCTAGATATTTATGTGCTAGGAGATCGATGAACTTTGCTATGTAAACTTTGGATTTTAGTTTTACAATTATTGACAATTAAAACATGTTATGAGGTTTGAATGACTTTTATTCACTTATTTGTTTCCACAATTATTATACATGTGATTGTGTGAGTGTAGTGGTCTATTTCAAGCATTCGAGAAAAGGGGAATAGACTTGATGAGGTATTAGTCATCGTAAGGTCCTATATGGTATAGAGATATACCTCTATACTTTACGTAAATCTTTAAGTGATCATAATACTACATGCATTCTTGCGAATTTACATTCGTCATAGAGATATAGTCGGGTGATTTACATGAATAGGTCCAATAATTCTCGAGAGAGATTGTTGGATATGTTAGGATCATTGATTTTTCAAATTATCAAACATGTTGTCGATGTTGTAGAACTAGATTTCAAAGTGAACATTGCATGGGGATTTGTGACCCTAGTACTCTTTTGTTATTCATAAGAAAAATCCAATTTCCATTCAATCATTTATTTGCGTTTAGTCTTAACTTAAATTTAAGGTGCAAAGTAGTTATAGTTTAGTCATAAATCATTGCAATCATCCAACTTTCATAGAGTCGGTTAAGGTTTTGGTAATTAGAATTAAACTACATCAATCCTTGTGGAAACGATATTCGAAATTCTTAATTCCACTTTATTACTTGTTACGAACCGTATACTTGCGGTGGTTTTAAAACGAATAAATATCTTTCGTGAACAGAAAACTCCAAAAATCATGTATGAAGTTGCTATAAATCTATTGTGTAAGATTTGTCCACTTGAAAGTTGAAACTATAAAAAATATTCCAATTTTTGCATTTAGAAAAATTGGAAATTGTGTAATTAAATAATGGTATAAATTATTAAATAACTATAGTATTTTATAATTTTAGATGTTTAATAAGTGTTATTTTAATTATTAAATGATTAAAATTTTGAAATAATTTTAAAAATAAGAAAATATTGTTTTTTACACTAAGCCTTCCCTAGGCTCAGTGAAGCTCGTAAAACTTAAAATTTCGGCTCCACGTCTAGTCACGCTTTGCGTTTTTTAGAACATTGGCCTCAAGTGCTTAACAATTGAACAACTTACATATTTGAGCCCAATGATAGATGACCCAACTTGGTTGATCCAATTTCATTATATACTTGTTTCTTGGCGTTTCCAAATTGCAACTTTATTATATTTTTGAAATTGGCTAAGTTGATAAATGGTTGGAATGGTGACAATTGATGAGAGGATAATTGGATGTGTCTTTTAAATGTCTCGTCTCTCATTTGATAGAGAGGTTTTGGAATTGAGCGATTTTTTCTATGATTTTGAACTAATTTGTTTTCTCTCTTATTTTCTCTTTTCTGCGTGTGGCGGAAGCTCACTCCAAGGATTTTCAAATGGATGATTTTTGGGCTCAGTTTCACGCTACCTTTCTTTACCATTCAATCAATCCAAATGGCTCTAATCCACTACCAATATTTACCTCGATTGATTTTCAATCTCACCCACGGAGAACAAGATAATGGCGATGATTTGCAAGCCACAAAGGCATGAGAAATACGATGGAAAAGACACAAAAAGAAGGCCAAGCACACAAAGAAAGCCATCGGTTCTTTTCTCCACAAAGGCCACCACGATTTCTCTCAAATTCTCACACAAATCATACACTTTACGGCTAGGGTAAAGACAACATATATATAGGCTGGGTTACGCTTTATTTGGACTAATAAAAGTTTTAAATGAGTCAAGATTCAAAGCCATCCAAGAAGTAATATATATGGCCGTGAGCAACGTTAATTGTTTTAAGCTACTTCCAACGGCCCACGTTGTCTACGGGTCGAGACATTGGACTTGATTGTTGGTAACAATTTAATCCAACGTTTATATCATAACTTGGGATTCATTGAGTATCAAAACCCAACATTTCTCTACCTTGATATCCAATCAACCTGCAAACAATCAAAATATAAAGCTAATACTTACATAATCATGGCAGTCAATAAATTTGGAATCACAAACCTTATCTCGTGTTTCGAACTTGAAATACATACCATACTTGCTCCATGCACTCACCAGGGCTAAGGTTAAATAACACCCAAATAGAAGTAGATAGTAACGGTAAACAATCAAAAGCAAATAATCATGTGGTGAAGATATATCATGGGATAACCCACATATCTTTTCAAAATATGTTCACATAGAACAACAAATTAACACTAAATCAATCAATCAAATGGTCAAAACCCATATGCAAAAAAGGCATAAATGATCCCATGAAAAGATCTCACCACACTATCATATTCCATTCCGTAATTTTCACACCTCGAGAGCACATATTTCATCTCATCACCCACCATGCTCACTAGACTGATCACTCAAATTATGTCTAGCGGTAGACCTCTATAGATCATAAGTCATTACGATAATCCTCTATCACCACATTATTTCTCCCAACCTAAGTGGAGAATGGGTCTCCACCTAACAGAAATAATAGAAGTGTCTCTCTTACACTTCACTTGATCAGTGTACTTTCACAAATAAATGATTCCAACATTTAATCACCTCTGCACTCGTGATCCAAATGTTACACTCCACATTCTCGATACGAACCACAAACGTACCCCTAGACATCTATATTCAATCTCACCAATGCACATACAACACACTGCTAATGCATCTTAACCTACTATGCATGCAAAAAATTACACCAAGTAATTAAATTGCTCTCAAATTCATGTAAATGTATATATCAAACACATTGAAATATACATATAGCCATGCAACAGAAATAACCAATCACACAAATGCAGAAAGAATTACAGATGGATGCACAAGTAATAACTAGGCTTACTCTCAATAAACCTCATTAAACAAAAAACGGTGGCTCAATCCACAGCTGAAGCACAGTATATAGCAACAACTGAGGCAACTAATCAAGCAATATGGCTGAGAAAAATTCTGAATGATCTGAAGCACCAGTAATCAGAGGCAACTATTATTCTATGTGACAACCAATCCACTGTAGCAATTGTGAAGAATCCAGTGTTTCATGGAAAAACTAAACATATAAACGTAAAGGGATTATTCTTGTTGCACATAATTTTCTACATAATCTTTTACTGAATCCACAAGTGGCGGCCCTATATTGCGGGTGGCCTGGGGCCCAGGCCCCCCAATTAGGGGCCGCCACTTGTCGATTCCGTAATCCATTATGTAGAAGATTAGGTACATGTAGCTTGATCCAACATAAAGTACCATTTTATTAGAGAAATATTAATTGATTCTTTCGATTCATGCCCAAAGATTACGTTATGATGGACATGAGGTATAAATATTTTAATTGATTTTTAAGTTTTCAGTTATCTTCGGGGAGAGCATTGATTATAATTTATTTCATAGTGGCTAATGTTTTAATAGTGTGAAAAAGGTCTTTGGAGGATTGAAATCGTGGACATTAAAAAAATAAATATAAAATGAAAATGGATTTGGCTTATTAAACACAAAGGGAAAAAATCACATCTTAACTATTAAGTATGCAATAAAGCAATTTTCAAACATTATTCAAAAGTCAAGTTTCTGTTTTAATTTTAAATAATAATATTATCAAATTAAATTTACGCACACACCCATCCCACCCCACCGTCAACATCCACCCGCCACCGACATTCACCTGCTCACATTCACCTCGTCAGTGACTTCTTTAGCGACAAATGAACATTGTCGACGACTAGTCATCTTCTTCATTCACGGCTCAGCAGCTATAATTTAAAATTAGAAATTGGAAAACAGCTATATGTGTATGAAATCTGGTTAATTGAATTTTCGACACATTTGGATAAAGGTCGGAGAAATCAATGGCATGTAGGAGGGGAATAACATGTGGGAACTCATTGTGCTAAATAATTTTGTCAGACACGATTCTTGACACAAATACATCTTACTTGTTATTAATAAAAATCAAGTTTAGATTGGTTAAATGTCATACTAAATAAATCGAAATCTCGTAATTGAATCTGCATTTATTAGTAGCTTACTCAAACGCTCTTTTCTATGCAACATGCAATGTGATGTATGAGAGCATGGTGCTGTCGTAATTTGAGGTATGAGAGTGTGATGTAGTCCGAAAGAAGAAATATATTTTTGCTCATTTTATTTTAAATAAAAATTATATATTTTTATTATCTATTCATAAATTTACTCAATTCTTGGCATTGTTACAAGTCAGCAGCAACAATATTCCATTTCCCTCCTTTTTTTTTTTTTTGTCATGATCAATTAATAAAATACTTAATATTTCTCCATCGTTTACTCAATTCTTGGTATTATATTTTCAACAATTAGGATATTATATTTGCTACAAAAATGAGATTCATCTTCACTAATTAATAAGATTAAGTGCAAAAACAAGCAATATAAATAATGGAATCAGATCACCAATTTATAAGGAGGGTATATGAACTGGTATTACCACACTTGCGAAACTCTTGATCATCTAATCCTTTACAATAATGCAACGTCAAAAATGGACAATGGCACAATCGTTAAAGTATGATGACAACATATCAGCACAGCATCTAGATATGCAAGTGTCTGAACTAAAACTACCTTCCTCTTGCCATCTCGGCTTACTACACTGCTCCTCGCACTCAGATTTGCAAATAGGTGAAACACATTCTGTTTGAGGATTATCAAAATCGCAAAGGATTAAGCTGCAATGTAAAAGTACAAGAATAGCCAATATCACACCAGACAGAACTTTTCTCTCTCCAACCATCTCTCCCCTCTGAATTTCGTTTGATGTTATAATTATACGACTTGTGTGCCTAATGTGTTTATTTCTTGATATATATATATATAGCGTTGAATGTAGATAACTGTTATTGATTTTGCACTTGGATTTATTTAATTTGCATATTTAAGAGAATTTGTTATAACTCATAAATAAGAAATATTAATTGATCGCATACAAAATATTACGTTACGATGGAGGATGGACATGAGGTATAAATATTTTAATTGATTTTAAGTTTTTGAGTTATCTTTGAAAAGAGCATTGATTATAATTTATTTAGCCCTTGTTTGACACCCATTTTTTATCTCAATCTCATTCTCATTTTTCTACAGTACTCATTTCTAACCACACATTCTTCAAATAAAATAATATTACACATAAACCCAAAAATTCTTCTTACTTTTTAACCACACATTCTTTACATCAATCACTATTCAAAAACTCATTCTTCAAAATAATGGGTGTCAAGCGGGAGCTTAATAGTGGATAATGTTTTAATAGTGTGGAAAAGAATTTGGAGGATTGAATTCGTGGACATTTAAAAAATTAAATATAAAATGTAAGTGGACGGCCTATTAAAAACAAATGTCTAAGCTTGGCTCATGTTTATAAACTCTAAAAAACAATTTTTATTCACACAATTCGAATGATTCAAAAATTAGTATCCACTTATACATGACTCGTTTCTTTTCCTTTTTTAATAATTTAAACCATTTATAAATACTAGTTGAACATGCTTCATATTTTTCTAAGCCCATTAAAATTAAAATCAAATAAAGTCAATTAAAAGTGGGTTGGTTGCAAGATTTCTCAGACAAATTTCATCATAAATAAGTCTAAGAGAAATAATAAGTCAATACCACGAAAAATACTGATGTCCAGATGAAACATGTCAAGGAGAAGATTCAAGGTCTGGAAGGAGTAGAAAATGTCTCAAGTTCAAGTTCTAAAATCCCAAGAAGATTACATGAAATTCAAATTCAAGGACGTCAAGTCTTCAACAAATCAAAGCTACATTCAAGCTTTGACGTTCAAGATTCTAAAGCTAATATAGCAATGGCAGGAGAACATTCACTATGGAGGCAGAGATCGAGATTAGATTGGTTCAATGAAGGGGAGCGAAATACAAAGTATTATCACGCCAAAGTCTAAAATAGACGAAGGAAAAAAAAAAAATCAAAATTTGAAATTAACGGTTTTTTTATGGTGCATGGTAGGCAGGATGGAGATAACAAGGTGGTCCACATGCTAGAGAGTACCCAAGTAGGGTGTGTGTTGTTGAGCCCTCAAGCAGAGTTATAAAAAGCTCGTCTAGACTTGAAATTCGAGTAAAACGCCTCGCTTCGCATCTAGACTCTTTTTTTTCCAATTCCTAAACAGCTAATTTTTTTTCCTTCATCTCTTTTGTCTCTCTAGGCGCTATGTATTAGTTTTTTTTTTTTTTTTTTTGCTTTTTTCTAAAAGTCTTTTATTTGACTTTAGCTTATCAATTTTTTTATTTAAAAAAAAATCCTTTATCTGAATATAATTTCTAGTTTTTAAAAGATTTTATCCGTACAAAAGGTCATAAATAGGTAAATAAGATTTAAGCTATGGTGCTATCCACATAAGTAATTATGATCTTGAAACTCCTTTTGTTGCAAATGATAAGTGTATTTTTGTGCACTTATTCGAAGCCATATTACTAAGCTTTTGTATCGTTTTATTATTCCATTTTACTTAACTTAGGTTATTTTTATCTTATTTAAGTTTTGGACCAGTTTCTAAGAATTGGAAAAGAAAGAAAGACAAATCGGCCAATTAATAGAAGTTTCGGGACTAATATACATTTGAGTAAAAGTTGAAGCACTAAAATTGAAGAAATTTGATGCGGGAGACCAAGATGGAAGAAAGAATGAAGAAAATAGTTGAAAAGAAAATTCGTGAAAGTTTTATAACTAGGCACCCGCCCAGTTATATTGGTCGGGCGGCCGCCCATTTTATACTAGGCGCACGCCTGTGCCAATCCGGCGCGAAATTTTTTAGTTTCATTATTTCAATAGAACTCTTATGGAAACGAATATTGCGAAGTCTTTTAAAAACCTAGGGCCGTGCAAAAGGTGGTGGAGGGGTAGAGAGACATTACAACACAGGAAAAGTCCCTAGAATACATATTGAAGGAGATTTTGAGGCAAAAATTACAAGGAGAAACATAAGATTCGTGGGTTTTCAAGCATAACATTGATCCGGTGTTGTCTTTTCTTGGATTATTTTCGTGTTTTATTATTTTCTCTATGTTAGGCTAGATATTTATGTGCTAGGAGATCGATGAACTTTGCTATGTAAACTTTGGATTTTAGTTTTACAATTATTGACAATTAAAACATGTTATGAGGTTTGAATGACTTTTATTCACTTATTTGTTTCCACAATTATTATACATGTGATTGTGTGAGTGTAGTGGTCTATTTCAAGCATTCGAGAAAAGGGGAATAGACTTGATGAGGTATTAGTCATCGTAAGGTCCTATATGGTATAGAGATATACCTCTATACTTTACGTAAATCTTTAAGTGATCATAATACTACATGCATTCTTGCGAATTTACATTCGTCATAGAGATATAGTCGGGTGATTTACATGAATAGGTCCAATAATTCTCGAGAGAGATTGTTGGATATGTTAGGATCATTGATTTTTCAAATTATCAAACATGTTGTCGATGTTGTAGAACTAGATTTCAAAGTGAACATTGCATGGGGATTTGTGACCCTAGTACTCTTTTGTTATTCATAAGAAAAATCCAATTTCCATTCAATCATTTATTTGCGTTTAGTCTTAACTTAAATTTAAGGTGCAAAGTAGTTATAGTTTAGTCATAAATCATTGCAATCATCCAACTTTCATAGAGTCGGTTAAGGTTTTGGTAATTAGAATTAAACTACATCAATCCTTGTGGAAACGATATTCGAAATTCTTAATTCCACTTTATTACTTGTTACGAACCGTATACTTGCGGTGGTTTTAAAACGAATAAATATCTTTCGTGAACAGAAAACTCCAAAAATCATGTATGAAGTTGCTATAAATCTATTGTGTAAGATTTGTCCACTTGAAAGTTGAAACTATAAAAAATATTCCAATTTTTGCATTTAGAAAAATTGGAAATTGTGTAATTAAATAATGGTATAAATTATTAAATAACTATAGTATTTTATAATTTTAGATGTTTAATAAGTGTTATTTTAATTATTAAATGATTAAAATTTTGAAATAATTTTAAAAATAAGAAAATATTGTTTTTTACACTAAGCCTTCCCTAGGCTCAGTGAAGCTCGTAAAACTTAAAATTTCGGCTCCACGTCTAGTCACGCTTTGCGTTTTTTAGAACATTGGCCTCAAGTGCTTAACAATTGAACAACTTACATATTTGAGCCCAATGATAGATGACCCAACTTGGTTGATCCAATTTCATTATATACTTGTTTCTTGGCGTTTCCAAATTGCAACTTTATTATATTTTTGAAATTGGCTAAGTTGATAAATGGTTGGAATGGTGACAATTGATGAGAGGATAATTGGATGTGTCTTTTAAATGTCTCGTCTCTCATTTGATAGAGAGGTTTTGGAATTGAGCGATTTTTTCTATGATTTTGAACTAATTTGTTTTCTCTCTTATTTTCTCTTTTCTGCGTGTGGCGGAAGCTCACTCCAAGGATTTTCAAATGGATGATTTTTGGGCTCAGTTTCACGCTACCTTTCTTTACCATTCAATCAATCCAAATGGCTCTAATCCACTACCAATATTTACCTCGATTGATTCTCAATCTCACCCACGGAGAACAAGATAATGGCGATGATTTGCAAGCCACAAAGGCATGAGAAATACGATGGAAAAGACACAAAAAGAAGGCCAAGCACACAAAGAAAGCCATCGGTTCTTTTCTCCACAAAGGCCACCACGATTTCTCTCAAATTCTCACACAAATCATACACTTTACGGCTAGGGTAAAGACAACATATATATAAATTTGGGTTACGCTTTATTTGGACTAATAAAAGTTTTAAATGAGTCAAGATTCAAAGCCATCCAAGAAGTAATATATATGGCCGTGAGCAACGTTAATTGTTTTAAGCTACTTCCAACGGCCCACGTTGTCTACGGGTCGAGACATTGGACTTGATTGTTGGTAACAATTTAATCCAACGTTTATATCATAACTTGGGATTCATTGAGTATCAAAACCCAACATTTCTCTACCTTGATATCCAATCAACCTGCAAACAATCAAAATATAAAGCTAATACTTACATAATCATGGCAGTCAATAAATTTGGAATCACAAACCTTATCTCGTGTTTCGAACTTGAAATACATACCATACTTGCTCCATGCACTCACCAGGGCTAAGGTTAAATAACACCCAAATAGAAGTAGATAGTAACGGTAAACAATCAAAAGCAAATAATCATGTGGTGAAGATATATCATGGGATAACCCACATATCTTTTCAAAATATGTTCACATAGAACAACAAATTAACACTAAATCAATCAATCAAATGGTCAAAACCCATATGCAAAAAAGGCATAAATGATCCCATGAAAAGATCTCACCACACTATCATATTCCATTCCGTAATTTTCACACCTCGAGAGCACATATTTCATCTCATCACCCACCATGCTCACTAGACTGATCACTCAAATTATGTCTAGCGGTAGACCTCTATAGATCATAAGTCATTACGATAATCCTCTATCACCACATTATTTCTCCCAACCTAAGTGGAGAATGGGTCTCCACCTAACGTAAATAATAGAAGTGTCTCTCTTACACTTCACTTGATCAGTGTACTTTCACAAATAAATGATTCCAACATTTAATCACCTCGCACTCGTGATCCAAATGTTACACTCCACATTCTCGATACGAACCACAAACGTACCCCTAGACATCTATATTCAATCTCACCAATGCACATACAACACACTGCTAATGCATCTTAACCTACTATGCATGCAAAAAATTACACCAAGTAATTAAATTGCTCTCAAATTCATGTAAATGTATATATCAAACACATTGAAATATACATATAGCCATGCAAATGTAAATAACCAATCACACAAATGCGTAAAAGAATTACAGATGGATGCACAAGTAATAACTAGGCTTACTCTCAATAAACCTCATTAAACAAAAAACGGTGGCTCAATCCACAGCTGAAGCACAGTATATAGCAACAACTGAGGCAACTAATCAAGCAATATGGCTGAGAAAAATTCTGAATGATCTGAAGCACCAGTAATCAGAGGCAACTATTATTCTATGTGACAACCAATCCACTGTAGCAATTGTGAAGAATCCAGTGTTTCATGGAAAAACTAAACATATAAACGTAAAGGGATTATTCTTGTTGCACATAATTTTCTACATAATCTTTTACTGAATCCACAAGTGGCGGCCCTATATTGCGGGTGGCCTGGGGCCCAGGCCCCCCAATTAGGGGCCGCCACTTGTCGATTCCGTAATCCATTATGTAGAAGATTAGGTACATGTAGCTTGATCCAACATAAAGTACCATTTTATTAGAGAAATATTAATTGATTCTTTCGATTCATGCCCAAAGATTACGTTATGATGGACATGAGGTATAAATATTTTAATTGATTTTTAAGTTTTCAGTTATCTTCGGGGAGAGCATTGATTATAATTTATTTCATAGTGGCTAATGTTTTAATAGTGTGAAAAAGGTCTTTGGAGGATTGAAATCGTGGACATTAAAAAAATAAATATAAAATGAAAATGGATTTGGCTTATTAAACACAAAGGGAAAAAATCACATCTTAACTATTAAGTATGCAATAAAGCAATTTTCAAACATTATTCAAAAGTCAAGTTTCTGTTTTAATTTTAAATAATAATATTATCAAATTAAATTTACGCACACACCCATCCCACCCCACCGTCAACATCCACCCGCCACCGACATTCACCTGCTCACATTCACCTCGTCAGTGACTTCTTTAGCGACAAATGAACATTGTCGACGACTAGTCATCTTCTTCATTCACGGCTCAGCAGCTATAATTTAAAATTAGAAATTGGAAAACAGCTATATGTGTATGAAATCTGGTTAATTGAATTTTCGACACATTTGGATAAAGGTCGGAGAAATCAATGGCATGTAGGAGGGGAATAACATGTGGGAACTCATTGTGCTAAATAATTTTGTCAGACACGATTCTTGACACAAATACATCTTACTTGTTATTAATAAAAATCAAGTTTAGATTGGTTAAAGGTCATACTAAATAAATCGAAATCTCGTAATTGAATCTGCATTTATTAGTAGCTTACTCAAACGCTCTTTTCTATGCAACATGCAATGTGATGTATGAGAGCATGGTGCTGTCGTAATTTGAGGTATGAGAGTGTGATGTAGTCCGAAAGAAGAAATATATTTTTGCTCATTTTATTTTAAATAAAAATTATATATTTTTATTATCTATTCATAAATTTACTCAATTCTTGGCATTGTTACAAGTCAGCAGCAACAATATTCCATTTCCCTCCTTTTTTTTTTTTTTGTCATGATCAATTAATAAAATACTTAATATTTCTCCATCGTTTACTCAATTCTTGGTATTATATTTTCAACAATTAGGATATTATATTTGCTACAAAAATGAGATTCATCTTCACTAATTAATAAGATTAAGTGCAAAAACAAGCAATATAAATAATGGAATCAGATCACCAATTTATAAGGAGGGTATATGAACTGGTATTACCACACTTGCGAAACTCTTGATCATCTAATCCTTTACAATAATGCAACGTCAAAAATGGACAATGGCACAATCGTTAAAGTATGATGACAACATATCAGCACAGCATCTAGATATGCAAGTGTCTGAACTAAAACTACCTTCCTCTTGCCATCTCGGCTTACTACACTGCTCCTCGCACTCAGATTTGCAAATAGGTGAAACACATTCTGTTTGAGGATTATCAAAATCGCAAAGGATTAAGCTGCAATGTAAAAGTACAAGAATAGCCAATATCACACCAGACAGAACTTTTCTCTCTCCAACCATCTCTCCCCTCTGAATTTCGTTTGATGTTATAATTATACGACTTGTGTGCCTAATGTGTTTATTTCTTGATATATATATATATAGCGTTGAATGTAGATAACTGTTATTGATTTTGCACTTGGATTTATTTAATTTGCATATTTAAGAGAATTTGTTATAACTCATAAATAAGAAATATTAATTGATCGCATACAAAATATTACGTTACGATGGAGGATGGACATGAGGTATAAATATTTTAATTGATTTTAAGTTTTTGAGTTATCTTTGAAAAGAGCATTGATTATAATTTATTTAGCCCTTGTTTGACACCCATTTTTTATCTCAATCTCATTCTCATTTTTCTACAGTACTCATTTCTAACCACACATTCTTCAAATAAAATAATATTACACATAAACCCAAAAATTCTTCTTACTTTTTAACCACACATTCTTTACATCAATCACTATTCAAAAACTCATTCTTCAAAATAATGGGTGTCAAACGGGAGCTTAATAGTGGATAATGTTTTAATAGTGTGGAAAAGAATTTGGAGGATTGAATTCGTGGACATTTAAAAAATTAAATATAAAATGTAAGTGGACGGCCTATTAAAAACAAATGTCTAAGCTTGGCTCATGTTTATAAACTCTAAAAAACAATTTTTATTCACACAATTCGAATGATTCAAAAATTAGTATCCACTTATACATGACTCGTTTCTTTTCCTTTTTTAATAATTTAAACCATTTATAAATACTAGTTGAACATGCTTCATATTTTTCTAAGCCCATTAAAATTAAAATCAAATAAAGTCAATTAAAAGTGGGTTGGTTGCAAGATTTCTCAGACAAATTTCATCATAAATAAGTCTAAGAGAAATAATAAGTCAATACCACGAAAAATACTGATGTCCAGATGAAACATGTCAAGGAGAAGATTCAAGGTCTGGAAGGAGTAGAAAATGTCTCAAGTTCAAGTTCTAAAATCCCAAGAAGATTACATGAAATTCAAATTCAAGGACGTCAAGTCTTCAACAAATCAAAGCTACATTCAAGCTTTGACGTTCAAGATTCTAAAGCTAATATAGCAATGGCAGGAGAACATTCACTATGGAGGCAGAGATCGAGATTAGATTGGTTCAATGAAGGGGAGCGAAATACAAAGTATTATCACGCCAAAGTCTAAAATAGACGAAGGAAAAAAAAAAATCAAAATTTGAAATTAACGGTTTTTTTATGGTGCATGGTAGGCAGGATGGAGATAACAAGGTGGTCCACATGCTAGAGAGTACCCAAGTAGGGTGTGTGTTGTTGAGCCCTCAAGCAGAGTTATAAAAAGCTCGTCTAGACTTGAAATTCGAGTAAAACGCCTCGCTTCGCATCTAGACTCTTTTTTTTCCAATTCCTAAACAGCTAATTTTTTTTCCTTCATCTCTTTTGTCTCTCTAGGCGCGATGTATTAGTTTTTTTTATTTTTTTTTTGCTTTTTTCTAAAAGTCTTTTATTTGACTTTAGCTTATCAATTTTTTTATTTAAAAAAAAATCCTTTATCTGAATATAATTTCTAGTTTTTAAAAGATTTTATCCGTACAAAAGGTCATAAATAGGTAAATAAGATTTAAGCTATGGTGCTATCCACATAAGTAATTATGATCTTGAAACTCCTTTTGTTGCAAATGATAAGTGTATTTTTGTGCACTTATTCGAAGCCATATTACTAAGCTTTTGTATCGTTTTATTATTCCATTTTACTTAACTTAGGTTATTTTTATCTTATTTAAGTTTTGGACCAGTTTCTAAGAATTGGAAAAGAAAGAAAGACAAATCGGCCAATTAATAGAAGTTTCGGGACTAATATACATTTGAGTAAAAGTTGAAGCACTAAAATTGAAGAAATTTGATGCGGGAGACCAAGATGGAAGAAAGAATGAAGAAAATAGTTGAAAAGAAAATTCGTGAAAGTTTTATAACTAGGCACCCGCCCAGTTATATTGGTCGGGCGGCCGCCCCATTTTATACTAGGCGCCTGCCCATGCCAATCCGGCGCGAAATTTTCTAGTTTCCTTATTTCAATAGAACTCTTATGGAAACAAATCTTGCGACGTCTTTTAAAACCCTAGGGCCGTGCAAAAGGGGGGAGGGGGAGAGAGACATTACAACACAGAAAAGTCCCTAGAATACATATTGAAGGAGATTTTGAGGCAAAAATTACAAGGAGAAACATAAGATTCGTGGGTTTTCAAGCATAACATTGATCCGGTGTTGTCTTTTCTTGGATTATTTTCGTGTTTTATTATTTTCTCTATGTTAGGCTAGATATTTATGTGCTAGGAGATCGATGAACTTTGCTATGTAAACTTTGGATTTTAGTTTTACAATTATTGACAATTAAAACATGTTATGAGGTTTGAATGACTTTTATTCACTTATTTGTTTCCACAATTATTATACATGTGATTGTGTGAGTGTAGTGGTCTATTTCAAGCATTCGAGAAAAGGGGAATAGACTTGATGAGGTATTAGTCATCGTAAGGTCCTATATGGTATAGAGATATACCTCTATACTTTACGTAAATCTTTAAGTGATCATAATACTACATGCATTCTTGCGAATTTACATTCGTCATAGAGATATAGTCGGGTGATTTACATGAATAGGTCCAATAATTCTCGAGAGAGATTGTTGGATATGTTAGGATCATTGATTTTTCAAATTATCAAACATGTTGTCGATGTTGTAGAACTAGATTTCAAAGTGAACATTGCATGGGGATTTGTGACCCTAGTACTCTTTTGTTATTCATAAGAAAAATCCAATTTCCATTCAATCATTTATTTGCGTTTAGTCTTAACTTAAATTTAAGGTGCAAAGTAGTTATAGTTTAGTCATAAATCATTGCAATCATCCAACTTTCATAGAGTCGGTTAAGGTTTTGGTAATTAGAATTAAACTACATCAATCCTTGTGGAAACGATATTCGAAATTCTTAATTCCACTTTATTACTTGTTACGAACCGTATACTTGCGGTGGTTTTAAAACGAATAAATATCTTTCGTGACCAGAAAACTCCAAAAATCATGTATGAAGTTGCTATAAATCTATTGTGTAAGATTTGTCCACTTGAAAGTTGAAACTATAAAAAATATTCCAATTTTTGCATTTAGAAAAATTGGAAATTGTGTAATTAAATAATGGTATAAATTATTAAATAACTATAGTATTTTATAATTTTAGATGTTTAATAAGTGTTATTTTAATTATTAAATGATTAAAATTTTGAAATAATTTTAAAAATAAGAAAATATTGTTTTTTACACTAAGCCTTCCCTAGGCTCAGTGAAGCTCGTAAAACTTAAAATTTCGGCTCCACGTCTAGTCACGCTTTGCGTTTTTTAGAACATTGGCCTCAAGTGCTTAACAATTGAACAACTTACATATTTGAGCCCAATGATAGATGACCCAACTTGGTTGATCCAATTTCATTATATACTTGTTTCTTGGCGTTTCCAAATTGCAACTTTATTATATTTTTGAAATTGGCTAAGTTGATAAATGGTTGGAATGGTGACAATTGATGAGAGGATAATTGGATGTGTCTTTTAAATGTCTCGTCTCTCATTTGATAGAGAGGTTTTGGAATTGAGCGATTTTTTCTATGATTTTGAACTAATTTGTTTTCTCTCTTATTTTCTCTTTTCTGCGTGTGGCGGAAGCTCACTCCAAGGATTTTCAAATGGATGATTTTTGGGCTCAGTTTCACGCTACCTTTCTTTACCATTCAATCAATCCAAATGGCTCTAATCCACTACCAATATTTACCTCGATTGATTTTCAATCTCACCCACGGAGAACAAGATAATGGCGATGATTTGCAAGCCACAAAGGCATGAGAAATACGATGGAAAAGACACAAAAAGAAGGCCAAGCACACAAAGAAAGCCATCGGTTCTTTTCTCCACAAAGGCCACCACGATTTCTCTCAAATTCTCACACAAATCATACACTTTACGGCTAGGGTAAAGACAACATATATATAGGTGGGTTACGCTTTATTTGGACTAATAAAAGTTTTAAATGAGTCAAGATTCAAAGCCATCCAAGAAGTAATATATATGGCCGTGAGCAACGTTAATTGTTTTAAGCTACTTCCAACGGCCCACGTTGTCTACGGGTCGAGACATTGGACTTGATTGTTGGTAACAATTTAATCCAACGTTTATATCATAACTTGGGATTCATTGAGTATCAAAACCCAACATTTCTCTACCTTGATATCCAATCAACCTGCAAACAATCAAAATATAAAGCTAATACTTACATAATCATGGCAGTCAATAAATTTGGAATCACAAACCTTATCTCGTGTTTCGAACTTGAAATACATACCATACTTGCTCCATGCACTCACCAGGGCTAAGGTTAAATAACACCCAAATAGAAGTAGATAGTAACGGTAAACAATCAAAAGCAAATAATCATGTGGTGAAGATATATCATGGGATAACCCACATATCTTTTCAAAATATGTTCACATAGAACAACAAATTAACACTAAATCAATCAATCAAATGGTCAAAACCCATATGCAAAAAAGGCATAAATGATCCCATGAAAAGATCTCACCACACTATCATATTCCATTCCGTAATTTTCACACCTCGAGAGCACATATTTCATCTCATCACCCACCATGCTCACTAGATCGATCACTCAAATTATGTCTAGCGGTAGACCTCTATAGATCATAAGTCATTACGATAATCCTCTATCACCACATTATTTCTCCCAACCTAAGTGGAGAATGGGTCTCCACCTAACAGAAATAATAGAAGTGTCTCTCTTACACTTCACTTGATCAGTGTACTTTCACAAATAAATGATTCCAACATTTAATCACCTCTGCACTCGTGATCCAAATGTTACACTCCACATTCTCGATACGAACCACAAACGTACCCCTAGACATCTATATTCAATCTCACCAATGCACATACAACACACTGCTAATGCATCTTAACCTACTATGCATGCAAAAAATTACACCAAGTAATTAAATTGCTCTCAAATTCATGTAAATGTATATATCAAACACATTGAAATATACATATAGCCATGCAACAGAAATAACCAATCACACAAATGCAGAAAGAATTACAGATGGATGCACAAGTAATAACTAGGCTTACTCTCAATAAACCTCATTAAACAAAAAACGGTGGCTCAATCCACAGCTGAAGCACAGTATATAGCAACAACTGAGGCAACTAATCAAGCAATATGGCTGAGAAAAATTCTGAATGATCTGAAGCACCAGTAATCAGAGGCAACTATTATTCTATGTGACAACCAATCCACTGTAGCAATTGTGAAGAATCCAGTGTTTCATGGAAAAACTAAACATATAAACGTAAAGGGATTATTCTTGTTGCACATAATTTTCTACATAATCTTTTACTGAATCCACAGGGGGCGGCCCTATCTGGCGGGGGGCGGGGGCCCCCGGCCCCCCAATTCGGGGCCGCCACTTGTCGATTCCGTAATCCATTATGTAGAAGATTAGGTACATGTAGCTTGATCCAACATAAAGTACCATTTTATTAGAGAAATATTAATTGATTCTTTCGATTCATGCCAAAAGATTACGTTATGATGGACATGAGGTATAAATATTTTAATTGATTTTTAAGTTTTCAGTTATCTTCGGGGAGAGCATTGATTATAATTTATTTCATAGTGGCTAATGTTTTAATAGTGTGAAAAAGGTCTTTGGAGGATTGAAATCGTGGACATTAAAAAAATAAATATAAAATGAAAATGGATTTGGCTTATTAAACACAAAGGGAAAAAATCACATCTTAACTATTAAGTATGCAATAAAGCAATTTTCAAACATTATTCAAAAGTCAAGTTTCTGTTTTAATTTTAAATAATAATATTATCAAATTAAATTTACGCACACACCCATCCCACCCCACCGTCAACATCCACCCGCCACCGACATTCACCTGCTCACATTCACCTCGTCAGTGACTTCTTTAGCGACAAATGAACATTGTCGACGACTAGTCATCTTCTTCATTCACGGCTCAGCAGCTATAATTTAAAATTAGAAATTGGAAAACAGCTATATGTGTATGAAATCTGGTTAATTGAATTTTCGACACATTTGGATAAAGGTCGGAGAAATCAATGGCATGTAGGAGGGGAATAACATGTGGGAACTCATTGTGCTAAATAATTTTGTCAGACACGATTCTTGACACAAATACATCTTACTTGTTATTAATAAAAATCAAGTTTAGATTGGTTAAAGGTCATACTAAATAAATCGAAATCTCGTAATTGAATCTGCATTTATTAGTAGCTTACTCAAACGCTCTTTTCTATGCAACATGCAATGTGATGTATGAGAGCATGGTGCTGTCGTAATTTGAGGTATGAGAGTGTGATGTAGTCCGAAAGAAGAAATATATTTTTGCTCATTTTATTTTAAATAAAAATTATATATTTTTATTATCTATTCATAAATTTACTCAATTCTTGGCATTGTTACAAGTCAGCAGCAACAATATTCCATTTCCCTCCTTTTTTTTTTTTTTGTCATGATCAATTAATAAAATACTTAATATTTCTCCATCGTTTACTCAATTCTTGGTATTATATTTTCAACAATTAGGATATTATATTTGCTACAAAAATGAGATTCATCTTCACTAATTAATAAGATTAAGTGCAAAAACAAGCAATATAAATAATGGAATCAGATCACCAATTTATAAGGAGGGTATATGAACTGGTATTACCACACTTGCGAAACTCTTGATCATCTAATCCTTTACAATAATGCAACGTCAAAAATGGACAATGGCACAATCGTTAAAGTATGATGACAACATATCAGCACAGCATCTAGATATGCAAGTGTCTGAACTAAAACTACCTTCCTCTTGCCATCTCGGCTTACTACACTGCTCCTCGCACTCAGATTTGCAAATAGGTGAAACACATTCTGTTTGAGGATTATCAAAATCGCAAAGGATTAAGCTGCAATGTAAAAGTACAAGAATAGCCAATATCACACCAGACAGAACTTTTCTCTCTCCAACCATCTCTCCCCTCTGAATTTCGTTTGATGTTATAATTATACGACTTGTGTGCCTAATGTGTTTATTTCTTGATATATATATATATAGCGTTGAATGTAGATAACTGTTATTGATTTTGCACTTGGATTTATTTAATTTGCATATTTAAGAGAATTTGTTATAACTCATAAATAAGAAATACTAATTGATCGCATACAAAATATTACGTTACGATGGAGGATGGACATGAGGTATAAATATTTTAATTGATTTTAAGTTTTTGAGTTATCTTTGAAAAGAGCATTGATTATAATTTATTTAGCCCTTGTTTGACACCCATTTTTTATCTCAATCTCATTCTCATTTTTCTACCGTACTCATTTCTAACCACACATTCTTCAAATAAAATGATATTACACATAAACCCAAAAATTCTTCTTACTTTTTAACCACACATTCTTTACATCAATCACTATTCAAAAACTCATTCTTCAAAATAATGGGTGTCAAACGGGAGCTTAATAGTGGATAATGTTTTAATAGTGTGGAAAAGAATTTGGAGGATTGAATTCGTGGACATTTAAAAAATTAAATATAAAATGTAAGTGGACGGCCTATTAAAAACAAATGTCTAAGCTTGGCTCATGTTTATAAACTCTAAAAAACAATTTTTATTCACACAATTCGAATGATTCAAAAATTAGTATCCACTTATACATGACTCGTTTCTTTTCCTTTTTTAATAATTTAAACCATTTATAAATACTAGTTGAACATGCTTCATATTTTTCTAAGCCCATTAAAATTAAAATCAAATAAAGTCAATTAAAAGTGGGTTGGTTGCAAGATTTCTCAGACAAATTTCATCATAAATAAGTCTAAGAGAAATAATAAGTCAATACCACGAAAAATACTGATGTCCAGATGAAACATGTCAAGGAGAAGATTCAAGGTCTGGAAGGAGTAGAAAATGTCTCAAGTTCAAGTTCTAAAATCCCAAGAAGATTACATGAAATTCAAATTCAAGGACGTCAAGTCTTCAACAAATCAAAGCTAAATTCAAGCTTTGACGTTCAAGATTCTAAAGCTAATATAGCAATGGCAGGAGAACATTCACTATGGAGGCAGAGATCGAGATTAGATTGGTTCAATGAAGGGGAGCGAAATACAAAGTATTATCACGCCAAAGTCTAAAATAGACGAAGGAAAAAAAAAAATCAAAATTTGAAATTAACGGTTTTTTTATGGTGCATGGTAGGCAGGATGGAGATAACAAGGTGGTCCACATGCTAGAGAGTACCCAAGTAGGGTGTGTGTTGTTGAGCCCTCAAGCAGAGTTATAAAAAGCTCGTCTAGACTTGAAATTCGAGTAAAACGCCTCGCTTCGCATCTAGACTCTTTTTTTTCCAATTCCTAAACAGCTAATTTTTTTTCCTTCATCTCTTTTGTCTCTCTAGGCGCGATGTATTAGTTTTTTTTTTTTTTTTTTTTGCTTTTTTCTAAAAGTCTTTTATTTGACTTTAGCTTATCAATTTTTTTATTTAAAAAAAAATCCTTTATCTGAATATAATTTCTAGTTTTTAAAAGATTTTATCCGTACAAAAGGTCATAAATAGGTAAATAAGATTTAAGCTATGGTGCTATCCACATAAGTAATTATGATCTTGAAACTCCTTTTGTTGCAAATGATAAGTGTATTTTTGTGCACTTATTCGAAGCCATATTACTAAGCTTTTGTATCGTTTTATTATTCCATTTTACTTAACTTAGGTTATTTTTATCTTATTTAAGTTTTGGACCAGTTTCTAAGAATTGGAAAAGAAAGAAAGACAAATCGGCCAATTAATAGAAGTTTCGGGACTAATATACATTTGAGTAAAAGTTGAAGCACTAAAATTGAAGAAATTTGATGCGGGAGACCAAGATGGAAGAAAGAATGAAGAAAATAGTTGAAAAGAAAATTCGTGAAAGTTTTATAACTAGGCACCCGCCCAGTTATATTGGTCGGGCGGCCGCCCGGCCATCAACTTCATCAACAGAAGCAAATTTTCTAGTCTGGGCGGCCGCCCCATTTTATACTAGGCGCCTGCCCAGGCCAATCTGGCGTGAAATTGGAGGATTGAATTCGTGGACATTTAAAAAATTAAATATAAAATGTAAGTGGACTTGGCCTATTGAAAATAAATGTCCTCGTCTAAGCTTGGCTCATGTTTATAAACTCTAAAAAACCATATGAGGCACTATATAGGCGACGTTGTCGATCACCAGTCTATTGGATGAAATAGGCGAGAGAAGAATTTTGGGTCCAAAATTGATTGAGATGACAGTTGAGGCTATTGAGATGATTAAATTACGGATCAAAGCCACCCAAGATAGACTGAAAAGCTATACCGATCAAAGGAGAAAAGATTTGGAGTTTGAGATTGGAGAGAAAGTGTTCTTGAAAGTAGCTCCTATGAAAGGTACTATCCGATTTGGCAAGAGAGGGAAGCTAAGACCTCATTTTATCGGACCATTCGAGATCTTAGAGAAAGTAGGTAACTTGGCTTATCGTTTGGTGTTACCACCCGAGCTCTCGGCCGTACATAATGTTTTTCACGTTTCCTTGTTGAAGAAATATATCCACGACCCGAGTCATGTGGTAAATTTTCAGACTATTTCGATTCAGAGGAATCTGTCTTATGAGGAGACACCTATGTGTATTGTGGAGAGAAAAGTCCACGTCTTAAGAAACAAAGAGATTCCTTTAGTCGAAATCTAATGGGGTAGACAGGATAGTGAATAAGCTTCCTGGGAAAGAGATGACGAGATATCCAGATATTTTAGATCAAGTAAGTTTAAATTTCGAGGACGAAATTATTTTAAGGGGGTAAGGTTGTAGCGACCGAGAATTTCAAATTATCTTCAAAAACGTGTCGCTAAATTTTAACCCCAAAGTTTAAGATGAAAACGTGTTCGTCTAGCTGTTATAAAGCTAATTTAAATTATTTCGAATCGAATCCATTTCCGATAATTTTTAAAGTATCGATTTCTTATTTTTAAATCCAAAGTTTAGTAAATTTAAGTAATATATCTTATGATTATTTAAAGTCCAATTATATAAGTCCAAAAACGAAATCATTTTAGCCCAATTACCTTAGGCCCAAATTAGAATGATCCCTAAAGCCCAAAGTCTTGGTCCATTTAAACTCCTCGAAATCTGTGCCCTAATATTTTACTATTCAAATATCACCCTCATTCTCTCCCTCCTCACATTTACAGCAGCCATTCTTGGTAAGAAAGAAAATTCCTTCCACAATCATTTTGGAAAGTCATGGTTGATGCTAGAACATCAATTTCTAGCATCAACATGAAACTTATCAACAACACCCCAAATCAAAACTCAATCCACCATCAATACCCAACCCATACAAACTGCAAACCATCAACCTATTGATTTCCACATATTCGGATCCCTTAGTCCAGTCGAACACCCTTTTTCCTCCACCATTACCGACTGCCAATTCCAGCAGAACATCCACCACCTGAAACAACCCCACAGTCCACCCAAACAACCACCATTTCAACCCAAAATCGACACCCATAGGCACAACCAGCCACCATCGCCACCAGCTCCAAACACCACCACAGTAGCCGCCACTAAAACAACACCACTTCAGCCCCAAAAGCCCCAAAAATCAAGAAAATACAAAGCCCATGAACTTACCTCATTACACCAAGAGAACCAGAGCAAAAATCAAGCCTCATAGCCTTGGTCCGCGCGCCCAAAATCCCCAAATGCCACCCCCCACACTTACCGGCGCCACCACGACGGTGGCGCTGCCACCGCTCGTCGGTGGTGGAAGCCGGATGAAGGCTAGCCTTCCTCCTCCCGTCGCTCTCCCTCTCGTTTCTCTTTCTCTCTCTGTAAATGAGAGAGAGAAGGGAAATTGATTTTTATATTTTGATTTTTTTTGGAAATTTACCTTTAGGCCCCCCAAGTTTTAATAGTTATTATTTCAATTCATAATTTCTCATTTTCAGTTTTAATGAATTCCAATTAAGTCTCGATTTTAGAAAAAGTTTGATCTCAGCCCTTAACATTTTATTTTCAATTTTTAATGAATTCCAATTTAGTCCCTAGTTTCTGTAAAAGTATATTTCAGTCCTTAAATTCTTATTTTCAGTTTCACTCTATTCCAATTAAGCCCCTAATTTCTAAAAGTTTAATTTCAGCCCTTAAACTTTTATTTTCAGTTTCAATAATTTCCAATTAAGTCCCTAAACCTTATTTTATCACTTTAAAACCTTAAATTTTCGAAATACTAATTCGATACTTATTTCCTATTTTGGCTAGACGAAGCATACGGACGTTTAAGAGCTTGAAATTACTTACCGCTCCACTTTTTACGTGATTCGAGATAGATTGAGGTAGACTCGCCCCCATTAATTAGTTTAAATTATAATTGTATGTATTATATGAATTTACGTGATTTATATGCTTTAATGTATGAGATGAGAATATATCTTATGAGATATATAATGTTGTTACGTTCTTAGTAACTTATATGCTTTAATGCATGAGAAGAGACGATAGTATCTCTTATGAGATAAGATGATGTTATGCATAACTTATGTGCTTAAATGCATGAGACGAGACTACCCACACCTCATGATTTTAAAGAGCCTAGGATTTATTTTACGAAATGAGCCTATGAAGATGATGATGATGTCACGATATATATTGCATAATTATGTGCTCAATTATTCTGTAAATTAATCATCGGCAATGAGTCTACTGAATATTTCATCGAAATACTCATTCCGTTATTTTAACCACAATTGCAAATTTCGGAGACGGTCGAGTCTGATGGGGCAGTGGTGGCACGATATAATGAATGAAGTCATTTAAGCTTTACAATTCATGCATTTGAACTTATTTTTGTTATTCCCGTTATTTCAAACTCGTGTTTTGAAGTTTAAACGATTTTCTTAAGTTAATCAAATATATTTTGTTGCCAATGAGGTTTACTGTTATAATTCTAATTTTAAAAGTTAGTTATTTCAGCAAAACTTTTTAGTTAATTTAGGGCAAAAGACGATGATGTGGCAATCCGGGTTCACGAAACTCGGGGCGTTACAGCTTGGTATCAGAGCCAGTCTGCGTTTCTGTAGACTGGCAAAATTTTCAAAATGAGAAAATTTTCAAAGAGATATTCTACATTGTTTAATTATCATTAATGAAAGTTGCCACTGCCATCATTCGATCCGCCGACTCCGAAGGTAGAGAAGTTTATGAAGTTTAACGTTATTTTATTTCGGATACCTACTTTAATGATTTATTAGACTTAGAAGAAAGAGAAAGAAAGTGTATCCGAATTAGAAAGAAAGAAAGACGAGTTCAATCATAATTTGAAAGAGTTTTTTTTTTAGTGTAGCTTTGGGTATCGTATCCACTGGGAGATGGAAAAGTTGTCAAAGGTTCCAAAATGTTGATCGTTCTCTCAAAATATATAGAAAATCTCAATGTAGGGAAACTAAGATCAATGCTTGAAATAATGGAATTAAAATCAATGAATTAAGGCAGTGACACATCAGAATTCCCTCATTCGGATCAGATCATTTAACATCAATCATTCATTTTTATAGCACAATTAGAGGCTTTCATCTCGGCGCTCTAATCGGAGAATTTATCGTTCAAACCAAATAATTTCAAAAGTAATCCTAAGAATTAGATTTTCTTTAACAATTTCCCACAATTATTTATTGAAATCAGATTACAAATCGACCATATACGTATAGCATAAAGCAAGAAATAATCATACCAATAAATTACTAAAATTGAAATTCAATAAGTAATTCAATCAACAATAAAGAAACATGATTAAATACATGAACAATCTCATAATTATTAAACCAATTTCAGAATAAATTCACAAGTGTGGGAAATCTAAATCTTGAATTGCTTACAACATGAAAATCTCAGAAGGATGAATGAAAAGTGTTAAAATCACCGAATCCGATTGAGTTCCTCGTTTGGTTCACCAAGATTTTTAGCCTTCCATGGAGTTCTTGAGAGAAAACTGATAGGAGGTCAATGGTAGGCGTTTTTTTTTTTTTTTTTTTTTTTTTTTGGTTTTAGGGTTTAAGGACATGTTAAAAGTTATTTCCATAAGTGGTTGAATAAATTTAGGAAACTAGAAATTTGCGTCAACAGTTTCACCAGAGAGTTTTCAGTATTTTGGCCATAATTTTCTTTACAAATGTCCAATTGCGATGATTCAAGATGCGTTAGAAAGCTAACTCAAAGGGGTACAACTATTTCTCAGGTCATTTTCTATTTCGATCATCTTCTATGTAAAAAATCAATCAATCATAACAACTATCATCTACACATTAGCCTTTGAACTAATCCATCGTTAAATCAATTGGATTATGCTGGACAACTTAAGTTTACGCAGCAAGATATGCCAAAAAAGGGTGTCAATTACTGCCTGGGGTAGTCAACATTGCTTGTACTACAGTGCTGATTACATTTCCCAATCGAGTAACGAACCAGCTGGCCAAGAACCTGATTCTTAAAATCATACAGGCTACCAAACAGTTCCATACACACTGCCTTTACCCAAAATATACAAAATCTGCCTATAACGGATCAAAGTACTTCCAACTCCATTTTAGCCAAACAAAGTAAAATGCGGGGCCAATGCATAATATAATTTGTAAGTGGCAGTGTATAGCTGGAAGGGGTAATGGAAAATTCAAACCTCTTGTCAAACTGAATTGATTTTCCAGACTTTGCCTAAATTGGCTAAGGGTCAACAAGCTGAGAAAATCCGTGGTTCAAATTTTCAAAATTGGGGAGGGACAGAGAGAAAGGGAGTTTGAATTCTTTGCCCAAAATGGTTAATCCCAGCACATGAACACTCCTGAATCCATATGAACTTTCGAAGTATTCTGCTACCCGTAGTCGATTTATGAGGGCCACGAAAGAAATGAAAGATGATGAAAAAGTTAGAATTAAAATGCAGGGGCCAACGCATAATAAAATTAATCTGTATGGGGGACATAAATTAACATCATGTTTCATTGCTTTCATGGGCTCCATACGAATTAATTTTTCTATCGATGATTTTCGACATCACGACTGTATTATCATTGATAATCGATCATGAAGGTTTGCTAGTGATTAGTTGTTGGAATAGTGCTGCCTTCTGAACTGTAAAACAGAATTCACCATAGCACAATTGACATTTCCTTATTTTGTGGATAAGATGCTTAATTCAGTTAGGCCACATGGCAACACAATTCTAGAATCTTCCTTGTATATTTCTGGCTTGTATAATGCTGCTATAAATAGAACAGTAGAGAATAAGAATTAAGTAACAAAGATTAAATACATTCAGCTTTTTTAATTTGGTATCAGAGCTTGAAAAAATGGCCAACACTGGCACAGTAAATCAATCCGGTCCAACTGAATCAAGTGGACTACCAGTAGCTCAAGCTGCTATGAATCAGTTTCCATCAATTGGAATGAATCTGAATCAAATCCCGTCTGTGAAGCTTGATCGAAACAACTATCTGCTATGGAAAAATATGGTAATGCCCATAGTTAAAGGGCACAATCTTGATAGCTTTCTGCTGGGGACAAGGGAGTGTCCACCAGAATTCCTGGCGACGCAAGTTGCTGATGGACAAGGAGAAGCTGTTGAAATGACACAGAATCCAGAACACAACAGATGGGTCTCAACTGATCAACTGCTGATGGGGTGGCTGTACTCGGCTATGACACCAGAAATTGCCATGAGAGTCATGGGATGCAACAGCTCAAGCAAGTTGTGGTCTGCAATAGAAGAAAGCTATGGAGTACTTAACAAATCCAGAGTGGTATTTCTCACTGGCGAGCTGCAAAGAACAAGGAAGGGATCCATGTCCATGGATCAATATCTCACAAGTATCAAACAACTAGCTGACAATCTGGAGATAGCTGGCAAGGCAATTAGCCACTCTGATCTTGTGACCCAAGTCTTGTCAGGATTAGATGAGGAATACACACCTATAGTTGTGCAGGTGAACAGCCGTGATGACATATCTTGGCACGAGCTATCATTTGTGTTAATGACTTTTGAAAGTAGACTTGAGTATCTAAATCAAGTGAGAAACAATTTTTCATCAATGAACTTTGGCCAGTCAAGTGTGCAGTTGGCACAAAGAACTGATTCAGGAAATAGCAAAAACTTCAGAACCTTCAGCAACAGCAAGTCACAAAACTTCAGAGGGAGAATGAGAGGCAGAGGCAGAGGCAGAGTTGGAAGGCAAAACGAAAGCAGAGGTGCTTGTCAAATATGCGGCCTAAATAATCATTCAGCCAGTTGGTGCTATAATAGATATGATGACAGGTATATGGGCAGTAAACCAGGCAATCAAAGCAACAGCCCAGCACCCTCTGCATATGTGGCTTCACCAAATATACTTGAAGATCCAGTTTGGTTCGCAGACTCAGGGGCCAGAACCATGTGACTTCTGATAAAGGTAAACTGCACAACGCTAAGAGGTATGAAGGTAAGGAGAGGCTGATAGTGGGTAATGGTACACCACTTCAAATCTCGCACATTGGAAATAGGAATATTCTCACAAAAGATAAACATCTCACTTTGCATAAGTTGCTTCATGTACCTTCAATTAAAAAAAATCTGATCAGCGTTTCACAACTTACAAATGACAATAATGTCTTCATTGAATTTTTCCCTGATTGTTGCTTTGTAAAGGACCTGCAAACGAGGAGGACACTGCTGCAAGGAATGCTTAAGGATGGGCTATATCAATTGAGGCTACCAAGTACCAAGTCTGAACCAACTGCCTTAGAGTCAAGCCTTCAAAATAATTCCAACTCCCTCACTGTGAGCACAAGTTGTGATGAGTCAACCGGTAGTGCCAAAATGTCTGTGTCAGAACTTGATACTTGGCATAGGAAGCTAGGTCATCCCTCAAATCCTGTGTTAAATCAAGTTCTACAATCATGTAATAAAATTACTAGTGTCAATAAAATTCCCAATTTCTGTGAATCTTGTAAACTCGGGAAATCTCATGCACTGCCATTCAGCTTATCCTCTTCACATGCTTTGAAGCCTCTAGATCTAGTACATACAGATGTCTGGGGGCCAACACCACTAAATTCGACTTCAGGGTTTAAGTACTACATACTTTTTGTTGATGACCATAGCAGATTTTGCTGGATATATCCCATGAGGCACAAATCAGAAGCCTTAGGCACCTTCGTTCACTTTAAAAAACTTGTAGAAAATATGTTGGAAACCAAAATTAAAGCACTCCAATCTGACTGGGGAGGAGAGTTTAGAAATTTTGACAAAATAGCATTTGAATTTGGCATTGAACTCAGGCATTCTTGCCCTTACACCTCTGTACAAAATGGGAGGGCTGAGAGAAAACACAGGCATGTTACTGAAACAGGCCTGACTCTTCTTTCCCAAGCTGCAATGCCCCTATATTACTGGTGGGAATCCTTTAAAGCAGCAACATATCTGATCAATAGGCTCCCCACACCAGTTCTCAAACACAAGTCACCCTTTCAGGTTCTGTTCAACAGAGATTTTGACTACAAAACTTTGAAAACATTTGGCTGCACCTGCTATCCATGTTTAAGGCCATATCAGAAACACAAATTCGACTTTCACTCCCAGAGATGTGTTTTCCTTGGTTATGGGGATTCAACTAAAGGCTACAAGTGCTTAAATTCGAATGGTAGAAGTTATGTGTCAAGGCATGTGATCTTCAATGAACTAGAGTTTCCTTTCAAAACTGGCTTCCTAAACAAAAGAGTCAAACCACAAACCTCAGAAACTAACTACAATTTTCTTCCCACAGTCAATCAGAAAAACTGTCAAAACCTCAATGATATATCACATCCTGATGCAACACTTGCTGCAGATACCTCAAATGAAGAACTAGAAGTGGAAGGAGAAAATGAAATAAATACAGATAACTATGACATTGAAATGCATCAGAATGATGAGATGAATAAGGAACATCAGAATGTTGAGATGAATCAGGAGGTACAGCCTTGTTATAATGAAGTTCCAAATCAATCAGATGAACATGAAGGTGGGACTGAGACAGACGTTCAGGATGCAGGAAGAACTCAGAATTTAGGACATCAAATGATCACCAGAAGCAAAGCTGGAATCTTCAGACCCAAGGTTTACATAAATCAGGTGGCAGAAAGAACTGAGGAGACTGAGCCTTTAACTGTAACTGAGGCAATGCAGAGTGATAACTGGAGAAGAGCTATGCAGGAGGAATATAATGCCCTCGTAAAGAATGAGACATGGAACTTGGTGCCACCTAAAGCTGGTATGAAAATCATTGGAAATAAATGGGTATTTAGACTTAAGGTTGATGCAGATGGCAGAGTACAAAGGCACAAGGCAAGGCTTGTGGCCAAAGGCTTCCTTCAGACACCTGGGGTGGACTTTGGAGAGACTTTCAGCCCTGTTGTGAAGGCATCAACACTAAAAATCATACTAACACTTGCAGTGAGCAAGGACTGGGAAATTCGGCAGATTGATGTGAATAATGCCTTCCTAAATGGCAAGTTAAACGAAGTAGTCTACATGAGTCAACCACCGGGTTTCATAGATGCTGAAAATCCTAACTTTGTATGCAAATTGGATAAAGCTCTGTATGGACTGCGACAGGCACCAAGGGCTTGGCATGAAAAACTGAGAAACACCTTACTGGAATGGAACTTTAGGCAATCGAAGGCTGATAGTTCTTTATTCTTCTTCGAAAATGAAAAGGAAATAATCTTTGCACTAGTTTATGTAGACGACATTGTGATAACGGTTAACAATAGTCAAAGATTGCAGAAGTTCATCAATGATCTCAATGCCTGCTTTACTCTCAAAGACATGGGGAAGCTTAGTCAGTTCTTGGGAATACAAGTTTACAGAGATAAAACTGGATTGTATTTAACTCAAACCAGGTATGCTTCAAATCTGTTGAAAAGATTTAACTATGAACACCTAAAGCCAAGCTTGACACCAATGGTAGCTGGCAAGCTGATTTCGAAGACTGAAGGACAAGCTATGAAAGACACTACACTGTATAGAAGTGCAATTGGTGGTCTTCAATACCTCACTCAAACGAGACCAGACATTACCTATTGTGTTAACAGACTGAGTCAATTTCTCCAAGCTCCAACTGATACTCACTGGCAAATGCTGAAAAGAGTGTTCAGATATTTAAAGGGAACCCTAAACCATGGAATTGTTATAGCCAAGAGTAACAACCTTGACATAACAGCATATGCAGATTCTGATTGGGCATCGTGCCTTGATGACAGACGATCAACTGCAGGATACTGTGTTTATCTTGGAGATAACTTGATTTCCTGGTGTTCCAAGAAGCAACACGTCGTGGCAAGGTCAAGCACGGAGGCTGAATACAGGGCACTGGCTCATGGTGCATCAGAGATTGCTTGGATTCAGTCCTTGCTAAATGAATTAAAAATATCACAGCAATGCATTCCTAAGATCTGGTGCGACAACCTCAGTGCAAGCGCATTGGCGTCTAATCCAGTCTACCATGCACGAACTAAGCACATTGAACTCGATGTTCACTTTGTCAGGGATAAAGTTCTAAACGGAGAACTTGAAGTTCATTATGTGCCTTCATCTGATCAGATAGCGGACCTCCTAACAAAGCCCCTAGCTCACTCAAGATTCCTCTTTCTAAGAGACAAGCTTGGAGTTGTTAAAACACACTCCACCTTGAAAGGGGGTGTTGGAATAGTGCTGCCTTCTGAACTGTAAAACAGAATTCACCATAGCACAATTGACATTTCCTTATTTTGTGGATAAGATGCTTAATTCAGTTAGGCCACATGGCAACACAATTCTAGAATCTTCCTTGTATATTTCTGGCTTGTATAATGCTGCTATAAATAGAGCAGTAGAGAATAAGAATTAAGTAACAAAGATTAAATACATTCAGCTTTTTTAATTTTAGTGAAGGTAAATTCATCAGAATCATCAACACATATTAATTTCAATGAGAATCATCAACAGTCATATCATTACAGATCACCGACGATTTCTTTTTGCGACTAAACTACCATCAAAAATTCTCGATGGCATCACTAACGATATTCATGTCAGTAATCATCGATGAAAGAGTTCAGTGATCACCGACAATATCGCTATCGATAAATTTGTTTAAATCATCAACAAATATTAATTTCAATCGGAATTTCCAGTTGTTAAAGAAATAACTCTCGAGATCATCTATAATGACTCGTTGATGAAAGAATGTCAGTGATCACGGATGGTATCGCTATCGATAACTCTATTTGAATCGTCAACAAATATTGGTTTCAATTAGAATTAAGAACTATTATACCGTTGAGGATCATCAACGAAATTCTTGTCAGTGATCATTTTCGCCTTTAATTGTTTTTATTGTTCAAGAAAATCTCACTTATCGATTGAAATCAATATTTGTTGACGATTGAAACAGAGTTATTGCTAATGATACCGTCGTTGATCACTGACATTCTTTCAACAGTGATTCGTTAGTGATGTCGTCGAGAATTGTTTATTTAACTGTTGGTAATTCTAATTGAAACAGAGTTATCATAACCCAGATAATTGAATATCTAAGGGATCCGCATAACCTAGATAATTGAATATCACAATCATCATCATATCGTGTATTGATTGGCAAAGAATTTTCTACATATGTTGACAGTTGAGAAATTGCTCATGAAAACTTCAGATATTTGATCCGCACTTTCTATATTGTCAGACAAGCTTTTCCCGTGTGGCAACCAATTCAATGCGAATTCTACCTTTTTTTGATCGGGTAAATAAATGTTTCGATCAAAAATTTGTGTACAGCTACTCCGAGCATCCCTGGATTTTCAGAATTAAATTACAATCGGTGGACTGACCCAAGACAAAGATTGAAAAATCAATCAATCATAACAACTATCATCTACACATTTGCCTTCGAACTTATACATCGTTAAGTCAATTGGATTATGCTGGACAGCTTAAGTTTACGCAGCAAGATATGCCAAAAAAGGGTGTCAATTTCTGCCTGGGGCAGTCAACATTGCTTGTACTACAGTGCTGATTACATTACCCAATCGAGTAACAAACCAGCTGGCCAAGAACCTGATTCTTAAAATCATACAGGCTGCTAAACGGTTTCATACACACTGCCTTTACCCAAAATATACAAAATCTGCCTATAACGGATCAAAGTCACGCGAATCCAAAATACTTCCAACTCCATTTTAGCCAAACAAAGTAAAATGCACGGGCCGATGCATAATATAATCTATAAGTGGCAGTGTATAGCTGGACGGGGTAATGGTAAATTCAAACCTCTTGTCAAACTGAATTGATTTTTCCAGACTTTGCCTAAATTGGCTAAGGGTCAACAAGCTGAGAAAATCCGTGGTTCAAATTTTCAAAATTGGAGAGGACAGAGAGATAGAATTTGAATTCGTTGCCCAAAATGGTTAATCCCAGCACATGAACACTCATGAATCCATATGAACTTTCCAAGTAGTCTACTACCCGTAGTCGATTTATGAGGGCCATGAAAGAAATGAAACATGATGAAAAAGTTAGAATTAAAATGCACAGGCCGATGTATAATAAAATTAATCCGTATGGGGAACATAAATTAACATCATGTTTCATTGCATTCATGGCCTCCATATGAATTAATTTTTCTATCGATGATTTTTGGCATCACGACGATATTATCATTGACAATCGATCACTAAGGTTTGCTAGTGATTAGTAAAGGTAAATCCATCAGAATCATCAACACATTAATTTCAATAAGAATCATCAACAGTCATATCATTGCAGATCACACTCCGACCACCTAAACCACCAGACTTGGCTACCAACATATTTTCCTCATCCTCAGCTTCAATTCCTACCCAACAAGTCCAATTTCATCAATTAATTCAACAAAATCAGCAAAGAAAAACAGCCACGCGAAACTGAGTCAGATGCCGGAAAACCCACCTCTGGCAGGCATTCCGGTCGCGAACCAACACCATCCAGTAGCCCACCTTCAGACGCTCCCAAGCAGTAACACAAAAGATCGAATTTGGATTGGGAAAAATCGCCATTGCGAATGTCGCCAATTCGATTCCTTCTGGGGTAGTGATTAGTAAAGGTAAATCCATCAGAATCATCAGAATTAATAATATTGATGATGTTGAAAATCATCAATAATATGAAGACGCTAATTTAAATCATTAGCAATTTTGGTAAACTCTTCAAAAGTTTCAAGTAAATTTAAATCGTCAATATAAACAGCCATAATTGCAAATCCAATATTTGTTTTCTTTATGAAAATACATAGGCATATATCGTCATTTTTGTAGTGTTCTTTCAACAAATATTCGTTAAGACGATTATACCACATGCGTCCAGATTGTTTCAATCAATATAATGATCTTTGCAATTTAATTCAGAACATGGTTCCCAGGCATGTATCATTTGTTCCTTGCACTTTAGTTCTTCAAGGACTTTCATATATATGCCACTGTCAAGTAAACCGTACAAATACGCAGTCACTACATCCATAAGGTGCATATCGAGCATTTGTGATATAGTCAAACCAATTAAGAATATAAAACTGATGGCATCCATTATGGAAGAAAATGTTTCATCATAATCAATTTTTGGTCTTTGTGTGAAACCAGAGCTACGAGTCAGGCTTTTTTATCTTGTAATTTCATTATTTTCATTTCTCTTTCGTACAAAAATCCATTTGTGTTCAACATGGATTACATTTTCAGGTGTTCTAATTACAGTCCAAACACTTTCAGTTTCTCTAAGGAATTCAATTCCACATGTATGGAATTCTACATTATGGATTCTTTCCACTTTGGCTAATCATTTTTATGTTGACGACCTTTAACAGACTGTGGTTCATGATCCTCATTTTGAATAATATCAAGAGCCACATTAAATGCGAAAATATTATCTATAACATCATTATTTCGTTCCAATAATTTATGAGATAACATATAATTTATTGAAATCTCATTATTTTCGGACACTTTTAGTTCTTCAAAAACCATATTTTCAATATTTGATTGATCAATCTTTTCTAATATTACTTATTTTGAAATTTTTTGTTGTTTTTTCTCTTGTACTTTTCTTTTTCGAGGTATAGAGTCTTTTGAACCAACTGGTCGACCACGCTTCTGGTGTATTAGAGATTCATTTGTTACATAAAATTGTCCTGTAGGGACATTAATTTTTGTTGGAATATTTTATAGCTGGTATATATAACTTTGTTACTTTTCTTATGGCAACAAATACATCTCGTAATTGATTTGCAATTTTTTGCAAATTAATAATTTTTTCAACCTCTTGCTTACATTGATTCTTGTGGGGATCAAAGTGAAACAGAGTTGTTTCATTCCAAGTTTATCAGGATGTAGTTTTTTCCCTTTCAAAGTTGGGAAAGTCATTTCATCAAAATGACATATACAAAATGATAGATGGTGAATTAAAACCCACATAAATCCCAAAATTTTGTTGGGAACCCATTTTAGTATGTTAGGGAAGGGGGGAAGGGGGGGAGGGAAGGGGTGAAATAGACACTTGAAATGCACAACCAAAAACTCGCAGGTGAGAAATATTAGGTTCATGACCAAATGTCGTTGCAAAGGTGAATATTGATAATATGCACTTGGTCTGATACGAACTAATGACTCAGCATGTAATATGGCATAACCCTAAACAAAAGCTAGGAGTTTTGTTATCATAAGTAATGGTTAGGGGTGTCAATGGGCCGAGCAGAGCCGGCTCGGCCCATACACACACGCAAGCTCGGCTCGTGCTCGAGCTCATCCAATTAAATTTGACGTTTTTTTTTTTAATAAAAGCCTTACACCTTATAAAAATTAAAAAAAATACACATTTTCTATTTTTTTAACCATACCTTATAGTTAGTATAATTATAATACACATTTTATATTTTTTTCAAAAATATACATTTTCCAAAATATTTATAATTTTTAAAATAATAAGAACAAAAATTTATTTGTTGAGTTTTGTTTTTTGTTTACCCTTTTATATTTTATTAAACATAAAATATACACATTTTGTAAACAATTTTTTAAATATACATTTTTTAAAACATTTTTAGTTGAAAAAAAAAAAAAAAAAAGATAAACCCTCCTCCTTTATCCGGGCTTGGGACCGGCTACTTCAATTTCGAGTTGGCGGAGTTAAAAATTGTACACGAACAACTTGTTACGTGTACAATTTTTTTAAAAAAAATTATAAAGGTATGAAATAATGAAAATAAATTTTTGTGATAAATGCGGTGAAATTAAATATAACTTACTTGATTACATGCAATTTCGGTATATTTATGTTGAATTCGATAATTAGCGTCTTCCCAGTCCTTCACGCACATTAACGCTTCCAAAATATCTTCTTTTAGTCGATTCCTAACCTCAGAGAGAACCCTCTTCCCTGCACTAAAAGCAGACTCCGAAGCTACAATGCTAACCGGAGGTGTTAATAGATCTTTTGCAATTGCAGAAACTATTGCCCATCGACGTTCGTTATTTCGCCAGAATTCAATGACCTCTTCTGAACTTTTTCTAACTGATTTGTTACTAGGCAAAGTATGACTAAAGTAATCAATTAATTCAGATGGCAACGCATTTGGATTAGTACTCGAAGTTTGAGTACATGCAGTGGAAGTCAAAGGAAATAACCGCTTGAAGGAAATATTTTATAACTATTTGATACTCCTATGTATAATATGACATTGACACTGATATGTTATCTTCACACCTTCACTATATTGAGATCCATAACTTTATTAACTTTTTACCACATATTTTTCTTCATTTTTTTAATCAAAATTTATTAAAAATCTGATTTTTAATAACAATACCAAATATGGGCATAGTAAGTAGGGGCGAACCCAAGGGGACCACGTGACCCCCCAACTTTTGAGATTTTTTTTTTATATATAAAATCATGTTTGATATCAATTGAAATCTAAATTTTAATCTAAATGAAACTAAACAATTAATTTTAATAACATATTTCATGAAATCCATAACTGTTTAACTTTTATCAAAATTTACTAAAAATTTTATTTTAATCTCCACCAAATAGGAGCAAAATCTCAATAAATTCAAATTTTTCTATTTTCGCTTGCTCTCTTTTACTCACGCCTTTTAACAAAATCTTAACCCTTCTAATTTTTTAAAATTTGTATATAATTTCTCTACAAATTATCACATTTACTACAAATTTTCAAGTAATTAGAACCTAAATTTGCATTTTCTCCTATCAAACTGAGTATAAAGAATGTGTTTGAACTCATTATATCTAATTTGATTTATATTTAACGAATTATGTTTATTTAATTGATTATTAGTATTGAATATTAGTTATATATTTTTCCTTTCGATTACTTGAATTGATTGTTTGTATCAAATATATTATAAGGTTTTTAAACGTAAATATGGATTTTCTTATGATGAACAAAACATTAATAAAATGACTCTTCGAAATCAAATGGATGAAAATGATTAGCAAAATATTAATGAAGAAATATTTTTTTTAATGTAAATCTGCATTGTCTGAAATCAAGTATAAATCATTCAAAAATCAAGAACAAAGTATTCGATTTGTATAGGGTTCGGTTGTGCCCCCAACTTAAAATGTTTGTGTCCACTCCCGATAGTAAGTAAGCTAATTTATATTATTTTGTTGATTATTTTTTCAATAATTATTTTACCTATTGGGCAGATTTCTTACATGTAAAATTTCCCTTTCCTTATGGGAGATTTGAATCAATAATTTTTCCTATTCTATGTAGAAAATCCTTAGAAGAATTTGACTTCTTAGTGACTAGACTCGGATAATTATTTATTAAAACACACGTGTCTCTATAAAATCGTAAAACTATACACGATTTTAACTTATTATAAAAGGCTAATTGGTAACTTGATAACAAAAGAATTAGCGACTCACCACTGACAAAAAGACCCCAAATATACTATAAATTTAGGACAACGCTAGACTACCAGAAGATTTCTGACAGAGGGGCTGACCTATACTCACAAAGGGTTTTAATAATATAAAATTCCTTTTGTTGAAGTACTATGTTGCCCTTAATGAAATATTTTGCGGGTTAAGTCCTGTATCTTTTATTTCTTTTTGATTTGTAACCACAATTATTATTTTATATTATGTTCTTTTAATTTTTCTGTTTGTTCTAAATATTCTCTATATTCTACTAGTTTTTCATAAGCTTTAGGTTGATCTTTTCTAGTTATATATCCAAAAATAATTCATTCTGAAACTTCTTCTTTTATATTTTCGTATTTAGTTATGACATCTTCAACTCTTTTTATTTCTTTACTAGTTTCTACAGAGTCAAATTCTATATTATGTCTACAAGCATAATCTATATCAAAATATATTTCTTTAAGTTTTTCTTGGCCAACAGGAACTTTATCTTCAAAATTTTCAACAATACTTAATAAAAATGAAATATCTTTTTCATCTAAATATAATCTAAGACAATCATTATTAGAAGTGGATGCTTGTGAAGTGTTTATGAAGATCAGAATATAAAAGCATGTAAATAACTTACAGTAATCAATGGAAGTAAA
Organism: Fraxinus americana; assembly: GCA_035079005.1. Classification (NCBI taxonomy): domain Eukaryota; kingdom Viridiplantae; phylum Streptophyta; class Magnoliopsida; order Lamiales; family Oleaceae; genus Fraxinus; species Fraxinus americana. Next base: position 10,155,393 of record CM068719.1, read on the forward strand.
TAGGCTTTCCCTCCAACATGTTCTTATAGTAACTTTGCATGTATTTAATCACCCTTCTGAATCAGATGAACTCTTAAGATTTTTGAAATCATTTGGGTCCACAACTGCTTCCGCAAAAAGGCTTTTCAATTAAGGTTGCATTTTTCACTCTAGAGAACTAGCCGTGTTACCACAGACGCTATCTCACAGTATTCAAAGTCTCTGTTTTCACCTCTATTCAAACGCTTTTCAGAGCAAGTTCTTACTTAAAACAAGATTTTAAAAGATAACTCACACACAAGGTGCTACAATTTTGTTAGAAAATTGCCATTTTCCCCTAGAACATTCATCAAAGACAGGTACTTTGGCATGGCTAACTTCCATTCAAAAACATTGTTTTGAAAATCTTTTAAAATCTCTATTTGTATTATCGAGAAGTCATGAGAAACTTAACGAAATCCTTTCAAGGAGACTTTGTTAAATCATAACAAACTTCATCTTTATATTCATGAGACTGAAATAATACATGCTTGCATACTATATTTACATACCTTTGGTACTCATGCACCTTATGAAGTTTAGAACTCCATAAGTGATTACCTTATTACAAGTTTTCCTATCTTCAAGACTTGCTAAATATCTTTCTGAATAGAAGTAGTGTAAATAGATATAGTATTTCTTTCTAAGATAGAGAATTAGAGGTTTCTCGGATCTGCTTCTCTTCTTGGACTCATTCTTCTTATATAGTGGTTTTGATAAGGAATCTTATCTTTTCAGCTATCCTCCATTATTTCTTGTCTGCCATCTTCCTTTGTTTGGTAGCAAAGCTGTCCACCTTTTGAGCTGGTAAGTAGGTGAAGAGTCATTATCGTACCTACTTCTCTTATTTTCAACAGCAACTTTGTGTTATTTTCTTCAGTAGCTGGTAGAAAGTCATTATCTCAACTACTATCTTTTGTCTTTGAGTGACCACAGTTTTTCTTTAATAAAGAGACTTTATTAAAGTAGTGATAAAGGGTCACTGTCCTTGCTCAATTATTTTTCCATCCTTGACTCAAAGAATTCTGCAGGAAATTCTTCATCATCGAGTGATACGTGACTCATATCTTCTACTATGCAATGTTCACAATGATGATCACTGTAATCCCAAAGTAATTTGCATAGTTCTTTCTCCATTTTTTCTGATCCGCAAACTTGATTGGAGATTATCTTGGATAATAAATGATCGAGATAACAAATATCTTCTTCTTTCGTTTCTTTTCTGGCATTAGAATAGATTATATGTTCTTCTGATGGATAAACCCATATTTTTCTTTCTCAGTAATTATTTGAGTTATGTGTTCAAATATTTCTTTATATCCCTTAGCTCTTCTATATGGCATCATATTAATAATATCTTGATAACCATTTTTAACAACCTTTTGATTGGTTGGTAAAAAATGTTGATTTGTGAGTCCTAACTTGATAACATGAAAAGCTGGCTGCATATATTGAAGATCTGGATCCACTCCGTTGTTGCAGAGTAAAATCTGATGTATATATTTGTAGTTTTGACAACTTCAGTATATCTTTTTACTGCCTTCCTGACATTAGCTGGAAGTTGGGCTATCTCCTTGAGGTCTTTGCTAGGATATATACAGAGTATATTTCCTAGTTCAAAACAATTTTTACCCAGTTGGCTGGCGCTTCTGGATAAAAGTTTATCTTATTGTATCTTCCATAGTGGAGAGTCTTCATCCACTTTCCAACTTCTAAATACCAATCAGATAAAATATTGAAAACAACAATAAAGAAAATAATGTCTTCATAGTTATCTTTTTTGGATATTTTTGCCGAGTGGCATATCTTGACAATTTCTTTAGGATCAATTTTTTCAATATTTAGTTCAGGTAAAATATGGCTCTGTGAAGAGCTACCTTTGCTATCTTGAATATCTTTTTTACCAGTAATAGGTTTGAATTTTCCCTGTGAAGGGGTTCCTATTACTTTCTCCTTTTTCTCTTTATCCTTGAGTAGAGCGCTAGTATTCACAAGTCCCTGTGAAGGGATACTAGACTTGATACAAGTATCTTCTACCACAAGGGCTATATTCATTTGGTTTCGAAGACTATCTTGAATATTTTGAATTTGAGTTTCCAAATAGGAAAGTTTTATCTCAAGTATCTGGACTTTTGTCTTTAATTGTTCTAGCTCCATCCCTGCTGAGATAATCAGGAAGAAAATTAGTTTTTCCTTTTATATATTCAATATCAAATGTGAAGTAAGAAAACCAAATTTGAATTCTGATAATATATCTATTAGCAATAGATGGATTAACATTATTTTTTAAAAATACTTTAACTTGAGTATTATCAGTTCTTATTAAGAACTTTTTTGGTAATAGATAATCTTCATATTTCTGTACTCCTCGCTTTGCAGGAATAAGTTCTTTTGTGTTCATTTCATATCTTGTTTCGACTTCTTTGAATGTTCTTGATATATAACCTGCAAGTATCTCAGGACAAGAACAATTCTTTTCACATTGATATTCTTTATGATTCTTCTTAACCTTTAATACTGCACCCCAATAGTTGTCTGAAGCATCAGTTTCAAGGATGAAAAAAATCTTCTTCCTGTGGAATTACAAGTTTAGGCAAAACTTTTAATTCCTCTTTTACCTTTCTTATGTTTTCACAATCTTGTTTTTCCCAATACCACATTATATTTTTTCTTAATTTTGGAAGAAAATAGTTTTTTAATTTTGCACAATTTTTAATAAATCATTCAGCATAATTTAATATACCAAGAAAGATTTGTAGCAGTTTTTTTATCTCTGATTTCTTCAGGAAATTCTTGAAGTTTTTCACCAATATGAGATTGCAGTTGCAATTCTCCTTTTTTAACAAATAATCCTAAAAATTCTATTTCCGTTTTGGCTATTTCTGCTTTCTTTTGAGAAAGTGTGATACCAAGCTTTTTCATAATATAACAAAATTTCTCAAGGTGTTCAATATGCTCATCTATATTATTAGAATGAATCAATAAATCATCAACATAAGCAAAGCAGAAATGAGTAATTGGTTTGATTACCTCATCCATCCTTCTTTGAAATATCTGTGGTGCATTTTTCAACCCAAATGGCATTACATTTCATTCATATTGTCCTAAATGAGTGGGAGTACTAAATGCAGTCAATAGTTTACTTTCTTCTGTAAGCATGATTTGCTAAAATCCTGACTTACAATCAAATTTTGAAAATATTTTCTTATTTTGTACTTGTTTAATAAGGGTGTCCTTATTAGATAAGTAATATCCATCAAATTTAGTAACTTCATTTAACTTCTTAAAATTTATTACCATTCTAGCTTTTCCTCTTTTTATCTCGCTATGTTTTCTTACCATAAAGGCTGGACTACTATGTGGGCTTTTACTAGGTCTAATCAATTTAGATTCTAATAATTCTTTTATTTGATTTTTGAATTTCTTTTGATCATCAACACTATATTTCATTGGTTTGACTCTAACTATAGTATCTGGATTGATTAATTCTATATTTGCCTTTAATTTGTCTATGTTCCATTTTTTTAATGGATTTTCAAAATATGTTTCAGAAATTTTTTTTTTTCAATTTTTCTAACTTATTTTCTGTTGTCATTTTTACTGTAATTGGTTTAGTTTTTTCTATATTCCAACATCCACCACGCTGGGTTGAGAAACTCTGATGATTAATTTTTGTATGTGCTATGCGAACAGCTTTAGTTACCTTAGGTGTAAATATCTTATGTGCACAAGGGGTTGTGAATATATATCTATCTACATATTGTGTGAATGGTGCATATTTTAGTAGGAAATTTTGTCCTAATAAAATATCACATCCAATTGTAGATGACATGTATATTATATCAACAAATACTTCTCTAAGGCCCCGTTTGATTGGCTTCTTTTTCCATGGAACTAGGAAATTTTTTTCCGTTTTCCATCTTTTGCGCTATTTGATAGCCTAAATTTTCCACGAAAAACATTTTCCTCCCCAACCTGCCACGTCAGCATTTTTCATGTTTTTGAGGAAAAAATTTTCCCACCTTTTTGGTGAGAATTTTTTTTCCAGCCAGCTGCTAAAAACAATTTTTTTTTTTTTTTTTTTTTTTTTGGCAATGGAAACAAATATCATAATCAATTGTAAAAAAAAATTTCACTTTAATGGACAATTTTCATGTAAAACAAAGTCAAACGAACACTAAACTTTGATTAAAAAGATGATTTTTTAGGAAACAATTTTTTTTTCCTTTTTTTTTTACTTTTTGGTAATGGAAACAAATTTTATAACCAATTGTGGAAAATAAATCACTTTCATGGACAATTTCTATGTAAAATAAAGCCAAACGAATAGAAAATCTAAAAATTTTCCGGGTGGAAAATTATACTAATCAAACACAATTGAAATCATTTTCTCTACAAAACATTTTCTAGGCAAAACTTTCCCTGTAAAACATTTTCTTTCCACCCATTTTCCACCCTTGCAATCAAACGCACCCTTAAAGGATATTAGAAAAGGTACTTGTGTAGTATATTTGCTATATATTTCTTTGTTTCCTCCTGCTGTTGTAGCAGTGACAACATTTTTTGAATCATACTTCCAGTATTCGTTTGGTAGTACATTTGGCAAACGCAAACTTATTGTACTTCCTGTATCTAGATAAGCATGAAATTTAATCCTGCAATAATTTTTTATACTGAGTATAATTTCAATATATGGGCTCATGTGATTAGTATTAATTATTCTTTCCATGATAACAGTGTTTTCATATTTTCATCTATTCTTGATATGATGATTGGATTATCATAAACTGTTATTTTTAAATATCCTTGGCAGATTTTATAAGAACTAAATTTTTCAAGGAAGTTCATTCCTAATAGTATAGGTGAACATTTAATTCCATATTATTCATCTTTATATAGAATTATTTCTTTATTATGTTCTTTCTGGTCTTTTCCTACAAATATAAGAGGGAATTTAACATATTTTTTAATTTCAAGATTATTTCCCATATAATCTTTGAAAGTATATGGTTCTGGTAACTCAAAATTTAGTAAATGACTAACAAATTTAGCATTTACATGACTTTTTTCTACTCCAGTATCTATAAGGACAAGAAGATTTTTCTTGTATCCTTCTTGATTAATATATCTTGTCTTGATATAATATTGCGAATTTGTTGGTTCAGCAATACTAAGCTTTTTAACTTGGCTTATCTTAAGATCTTGTCTGGAGGGAAATCTTGCAATAAGATTATCTCCTTCTAGACTGACACTATTTCTTCTTATTAATTTTCCTTAAGAATTGATTTCTCTTGCTTGTTTGTGAAAATCAAGCATTATTTGTTGAGGTATTGTCACTTCATGTTCTTGGTATTTTCTAATGGGTATATATTGAGCTAATTCCTCAAAATCTTTATGTATGATAATGTTATCAGTTATTTTTCTTAAGTTGTTGTGGTGGCTAGTACTAAAAGCAAAAATTGATTTTATGCTTATACTAATAGCCTTACTTTTCTTAAACATTTTTAAATTTCCAATTCTATAATATAGATTAAAACTTTGATCAATATTTTCATCAATCAGTGAAACCGCATAATTTGGTTTTACCGTGAATATTATCTTTTGATAGACTAGATTTCCTACAATAGTTCCTAATAGAGCATCTACATGATCTTGTAATATTCTATTGTCCATACAATATATTTCTATTGGTATATTCATTCCTTTCCTAAAGAATCCTTTTACCATTATTTGGATTCCTCCTATCTCAATACATTTTAGTTTACTTCTTACATTTTCTGGGACTTTAGATAATTTTTGTCTTACCCATTCTTTTGTAATTATCTTGCTTTTCCCATAGTATCTTCTATATTGATAGATATTTCCTTGTCTTCTATATTGATAGATATTTCCTTGTAATTCATACTTACAATTGTTTTATTTACTCTTGGTAGTATTCCTAAGAATTCTTGGTGGAATACATCTTTTTCTTGTAAATCTAGTATTTTCTTTGTTATTCCTTTGTATTTTTTAGCATCAAAGGTAATTTCTTGATTTATACCTTCTACTGAATCTTCAACTTCCTCAGTTGTTTCAACTTCTATTTCTTGATCTATTTCTTGATTCATATATACAATCTCTTCAGAATCTTCTTCTGAGAATGATGTATCTAATTCATAAATACTACTACATTCACTACTTAAATCTTCGAAATTCTCAATTAGTTCTATATCACTATCATTTTGAAATTCTTCATATATTTTAAGGGTTTTTACGTTTTGTTTATCTTTTCTTTTAGGATATTGAGGAGCTACGTGTCCTTCTTCATTACAGATGAAACATCTACATTTATTGATATATTTAGGCTTGGGCTTCTTAGTCCAGTCTTTTCTTTTAAAATATTTTTTATGAGGTTTAAAAAATCTTTTTTTAAACTTCTTATAGTTTTTAAACTTTCTTTTGTATTTCTTATATGGTTTATGTTTCCTTTTATGACAACCAAATTGTTCAATTTGTCCTATGTCTTTGTAGCAACATAGAGAGTTTCTTCTCATTTTATATGCTTTTTTATTTTCTAAAGCTTCTCTACACCATATTCCTATCATTCTTTTCGTAAATTCAAACCTACATCCTAGACTATCTTTGTTAACTCCATCTTCTTCTCCAAAAGGTAATAATTTTTTCATATTCTTTTAGTAATTTTATTCCCCATGGAAATGGTAATTTTGTAAAATAAGATCTTAATATAGGTTTGTTTTCTTGATAATTTTCTTGATTTAATATATAATATATTTCTTCAAACTTGCATGTGTATCTTTCAAGTTCACACATATCACATATCTTTAGATTTTCCATTGCTATCATTCCTTCATTATATTCTTCTTATTTTCTAGTTTCTTCATCAATTGTGAATCTATTTCCTAAGAATTCTGTTCTTAGGGCTCTTTCTAGTCTTCTTAATATTTCTTGTATATTTTGTTCATTCAAGGTATTTCTGTTATCTATTGTTTCAATTGGATTTTCTCCATATTTTATACTTCTTTTTATATTTTCTAGTAGTTTTCTCCACCAGTCTAATACAATTCCTCTAAAAGTATGTTCTATAAATCCAAAGGCTGTGTATGTTTCCCATTTATTAAATCGTATAGCTAGGTCTGTACTTTTTATCCATGTTTCTATAGCTTTATTTTTATCGACACAATCTAAATCTAACCATATTTCTGTTGTATGGATTGGTTCATTATAAGATTTCATTTGGTTTATTTCTTTAATAGATTGTTTTCTTATATTTTCAGTGTATCTTTTCTGTGTCTTTCTATATTGATTAACAGCTTCTTTATTTGGTATGGGTTTACCATAAGGATAATTTTCATATTCTTCATCACTACTGAATTCTGTTTTTATATTTCGACTAGATGATGGATTAGTATTCATTTTTGTGTTTTCCAATTTTTCAGTTAATTCTTCTAACTGTTTTTTATATTCTTCATATTCTTCACCAGTAGATTCTAAGAATTTTTGTTCTAACTCTTCTACTTCCGTTATCATATATTGTTTTATTTCATGATTTTTTCCTTTATCTTTTCCTATTATTCTAAAATCTTGAGGTGGATTAATTATAATCCTATCTTTTCCTTCAAGTTTTTTTATCTAATAAGGCATTTCCTATTTGTATATTATATTCTAGATTTTCCAATCTTTTATGTATATCCTCAAAACTTTCATTTGTACTTTTTTAGGTAAGGATAACTAGGTTTCTTATGTTTTTCAACTTTTCTCAAAAATTCTTCAATTATGTTTTCTTCATCAACTATATTCATCATGACTTTCGGTTCGTAATATTTAGATTCGTAATATATTTCAAGTTCATACATTTCTTTACAATAAAATTCGACTTCTTTTTCAAATTCTATCATTATCTTTTGATATAAATATTAATCTCTTATACATCCTAGTATTAATTTATCTAATATTTGTTTTCTTATTTTTATTGGTAATTTTTTAATTATCATTAATGTTAATATTTTTAATCTCCTAGAAACGGGATCTGTAAATATATAGCTTAAACCATCTTTTTCTCTTAATATATAGTACCAATTATTTTTAATAATTTCAATATCCATGATCTAACATGGCTCTGATACCAATTATACCAGAGTGCGCAGAGTCAGCGGAATAAATTTTGCACTCATAATCTTTTAGGGTCTAATTTGAAGTTTTTATATTCTTGTAGTGGTTCTAGTTGTAATTTTTGTATAGATGGGTATTTTTGGAAAATTAGTCATTCTGTTCCCATAACAGAATGAATCATTCGGGTAAAGCAGAATTATCCATAAATTTATCCTTCCATCATTTTTCTTTTCAAAATGAAACATAACCCCAAAAAATATCTGCATGAAAAATGACAAGCATGATTATCATTTCTCATGTATTAAAGATTTGCATAAAATGATAATTGATAATAGAAAAAAACGAAGTTGATATCACTTTGTCGGAAATTGAAGATTTACTTCGAGAGGGCAAAAACTATTCAAGAGTCAGGACATAACTTTACTTATTTCTTGGATTGTGTTTCGCGTGGAAATCGAGCCTCGCTAACAATTAAAAGAAGGTTCCGACGATTGTGTAAGGAACAACAACATCTCGAGACAAAGCCCCAACAAGGGGTGCTTTATTTATGAAGATTACAATTTGCAAGAAGCGAAATGCCTCCAAGGGCACAAGCACACTAAATTCGCAAAGTAATTGAAAGTTAACAAGAAGAAAGAAATGAAATTACATAATTTTCTGTTTGAGAGTCATTTGATTCGTGCCTCTTCTATGTTCTCTTTTCTCGTTTATATTCATTTAGACAAATTTTCTTGTAGAACCGTTTGAAAATTGCTCATCGCCCTGTGACTACCCACTTTCTCCATAATGGATGACTTGTCAGAAACTATCGTTTTCAACTGCTACCATTACTCCCATCATTTAACTGCTTGCAACTGAGATTCTTGGATTGTGGAATGTGATAGGATTACCCATTAACTGTTTCAATAATCATTGCTTTAAATAACAATCAAGACACTATACTTGCCCAGATATTGGGCATCTCATAGGCTTGAGCGATGATGGGCTCGCCCAGATCTTGGGCGTCTCCCAGGCTTGAGCGATGATGGGCATCCATTACGTAACTCCGTCTTGGGTTTTTACATGGTCTCGTTTGGGCCCATCCTTCGAATTTCCTACTTGGGCTTCATTTTTTGGACCATTTAATTGTGCCGCATTTTTGTATGTCAACAATTACCCCCCAATATGACAAAATTAATATCAATTATTAATCTTATGCCATATTCATCCTTTATATTTTCCAGCGATGCTTGAAATCCCAAAAGGGCGGAGAATCCCAATCATTATTTCATTTGGCAGTGACCTTCTACGTCCCGAAAAGTGCAATATCACACAACTCCTATAAACCAAAGAACATGCCACTTCATCGCGCCATTATACCCACGTTTTGCATCGTCGCGTTTCTTTTTTACTTATAAAGATCACTGTTCATCTTCTTGCTTCTCTACTACACTCCCAAAACCTTCGAGAATATTATAATTTGTAGTAAATGGTGACTTCAAAGAGCTCTTCGGACAACTCCCTTAGTTTTGAAGACTTCCAAAAGCTTCTCACCAAACCATATGTAAATCCAGCTCACCAGCCAATCCTGATCTCCACGAGTTCTACCTGGGCCCATTATTTAATGACGTTAATTCTGTTGGGCAAGCAGCGGTGGGCCAATTGTTCCCTTACACTCAAGATCCTCCTTTTCTGAACCATTTTCTGCTAAAGCCAATCCTTGAAAAAGGTATTCGCACTTGGCCGAAAACTGATACTACTTTCCACCTTTGGCATGCACGTATCACAAATCATGGCCCTGCCAAGGCAATTTTTTATCGTGCTGGAATTTCTGATTTATTAGAAATCGCTCTCCGTCCCCCAATCTATGATCATGTGCTTTTCCCTTTGAGCTTTTGGTCTTCTGAATATAATACTTTTATCTTCCCACTTGGCCCAATGTGCATTACTCTGAGAGATGTTGGAGCCTTAGTTAATCTTCCACCCCTGGGCGACACCATTTCTCCTGCCATTTTGGTTACTGCTGCTGCCCCAAAATTTGATAAGAGGTACATTGATTCTTATTCGGGCATGCAAGAACTTATTAACAATTCTAGTGCTGAACCTACCCATGCTGAGCGTGTTGCCTTTCTTCAAGTTTGGCTTTGTAAATATGTTCTTTGTGAACCCAGTGTTAAACCTTCTATGACTTATTTGCCCATAGCGCATGAATTACCGCGTGGTAGGTCTCTAAATCTTTGTTCGTTATTCTTAGCTGCCTTTTATAGAGGCATGGCTTCCCTTCAATTCTAGTTGAAGAATGGTACATCTCCTACTAGGCGTGCCAAATTGTTTCGCGTGGAAATCAAGCCTCGCTAGCAATTAAAAGAAGGTTCAGACGATTATGTAAGGAACAACAACCTCTCGAGACAAAGTCCCAACGATGGTTGCCTTTATTTATAAAGATTACAATTTACAAGAAGCGAAATGCCTCTAAGGGGCACAAGCATACTGAATTTGCAAAGTAATTGAAAGTTAACAAGAAGAAAGAAATGAAATTACATAATTCTCCATTTGAGAGTCATTTGATTCGTGCCTCTTCTATGTTCTCTATTCTGTTTTATACTCATTTGACAGTTTTTCTTGTAGAACCGTTTGAAAAATGCTCATCGCCCTGTAACTATCTACTTTCTCCATATTGGATGATTTGTTAAGAAACTACCGTTTTCAACTATTGCCATTACTCCCATCATTTAACTGCTTGCAACCGAGATTCTTAGATCGTGGAATGTGATAAGATTACCCATTAACTATTACAATAACCGTTGCTTTAAATAACAATCAAGACACTATACTTGCCCAGATCTTGGGCATCTCGCAGGCTTGAGCGATGATGGGCCTTCGCTACATAACTCCGTCTTGGGTTTTTACTTTGTCTGATTTGGCCCATCTTTCGAATTTCCTAACTGGGCTTCATTCTTTGAACCATTTAATTGGGCCTCATTTTTTTATGTCAACAGATTGACATCTTACAAAATGTGTAACAATTTAGTTCACATATGTATCATACATGTACGTGAATTCCACTTACATTTTAATAGGCTGAGGACTGGCCCAAGCTTCCCAAATCCACCAGTGCTTTTTAGTTCTACTAAATGCATGTTTCAACTTCCCAGAAAATTGTTCAAGAAAAGCCCAAAAATTTGAACTTCTCTATGACAACTTTTAAAACTATTATTTTGTCTAGGTCAAGAAGCATTTTTCAGTGCAGCCAATCATCAATCAAAACTACATTTTGGTGAACTTTATGAAACTTTAAACTTTATAAAACTAGAAAATCTAATTATTTTATTGTCAAGATCCTCTATGTTAGATCATCAAAAAATTAATAATGTGGAATATATCTTAATTCTTTGGGAATGATTCTTTAATACTAGATTTTGATTCCAGATCTTAAATCTTGATTATTGGCTCCTTTGGTGATTTTGGCTTCTTGCTCCATAATCTCGATTGTCTTGTTCTTCAATTTAATTGTTTCAATCCATTTTCTTCATTTTTTTATTGTAATTCTTGATTTTTGATTGTGGGTTTTGGATCTTCCTCTTCAATATACTTTCTCTTGTATTCTTGTGTTGATGTGATGACACAAATAATAAAAATCACATATGAATTGGGGACCATAATCCTATTTATAGTTTCCATATGTATTTAGCACATCGCCACATATAACCCTAATGGATCCGATCTCCGCATTATAATTCGGCCCACATTTTATTTAAATTCTATAAACACAACAATTTAACTCTTTATTAGATCACTTTAATTGAGCTCAACTTTAAATAGCCTTATACACATTTAATTACATATGTATGTCCACGTGTCAAATTAATAAACCAATAATCTCCCACTTGGACCATATATGTTAACTTATAAATGTGTATAACCTTATGACGTCAAAAATTTTGCTATCGAAATGAAAAGCATGTCTGAACAAACTCGTCTATATATTATATCAATATAGAATCAAAGCGATCTTCGTTACAAATATCATAACTAAACCCTCAATGGTCACATATATCAATACAATCAAAGAACACAGATCAAGTGTGGATGTGTAGCATGGAAATTACATGTAACGTGATCCAAATTTGCCTATTTCCAACATGCCCTATCTTATCGTCCATAAATTTTAATCTGAGTGGAACTGAACTGAGTACTTTATTTTTGAAATAAATCGAATATCCATGGATAAAATATGCATGTAAAATAGATAACATCCGAATACAAACTCCTACTGAACTGGCATATCATCAAAAGATGCAACACCCATATGAGTGTTATGCTTATGAAAAATCTTGGGTGGTAACCATTTAGTAAGTGGATCCATGATTATGAAGTTTGTCCTAATATGTTTTATAGAAATCTGACCACTCTGAATTCTTTCCTTGACAACAAGGAATTTAATGTCTATAAATTTTAACATCATCAAGCTCATGTTGGAATATAAGACTACTATTATCACATAATAACTCAAGTGGTCTTTCAAATCCATGCAAAAATATACAGCATAGTGACAATATTTTGTAGTCATATTCTATGATCAGTATCAGAATATCCAATAATCTCCAATTTGTTTGATTTTCTTGAATGTGATCATGTAATCCTTAATTTTCTATAGATACCGAATGACCAAATGACAGTTTTCCAAATTTCCATCCCAGAGTTAACTAAATATCTGCCTAACATTCCAACAATGAATGCTATATCCAAATGTGTGCAAACTTAAGCATACATTAAACTCCCAACTGTTGAATTATAGGGAATTACCTGTATTTCACTTTCTTTAAATTCATCACCACGGCATTGATTGAGATTAAAGTCGTCTCCATTAGTTATACGGGAGACAACATTATCACTTGATTTTCATCCCTGCATCCCATATTTTTTTTAAGAACCTTATTGATACAACACTTTTGTGATAATCCAAAAATACACCGAAAATGATCCATGTGTATCTATATCCTTAAATACAAAAAAGAGGCGTCACCAAGATTTTTCATTTCAAAATTCGATGACAGAAATCTCTTGGTTTCGTGCAATAACCTTATATCATTGCAAGAAAGCATTATGTCATCGATCATCAACTGAATTCATCTCAAAACCAAATGAGATAATTATTTGATTAAATTTGTGATACCATTACGGAAAACCAGCTTAAACCCATGGATGGATTTCTTTGATTTGTAAACCATTTGACGTAGTTTAAGATAAAAATGTGTCACAAATTCATAATAGTCTTAAAAGAGTCTTTCATAGAAATCGGAGAAAAAGACTCTTTAATGTCAATGCTTTCCTTTTGAGTAAAGCCATTTACAACAAGACGAACTTCATATCTCCCAACATCACCATTCGAATCCCTCTCAGTTTTAAATATTCAGTAACAACCAATGGGCTTCGCACCTTTAGGCAATTGGATGAGATCCCAAATGTCATTGTTACTTATGAACTTTATGTCTTTATGCATGACATCAATCCACTCTTAAGAATTATTCATTTGCATGGCTTGATGAAAGTTGATTGATCAGTTCTTTTTCCATCTATCCATGACATCCTTATTTTCTTGGAGAAAGACTATAAAATCATATGAAATTTCCTTTCTCATTTTTATAGTAGATTTCCGTAATGACATTTGTTCTTGAGTTTGTTTTTCAATTCTTCTTCCATCAATCTATGCCATCCTTATTTTCTCGGAGAAAGACTATAAAATCATCTGAAATTTCCTGTCACCTTTTTGTAGTGGATTCCTTAATGGCATTTGTTCTTGAGGTTGTTGAGTTTGTTTTTCTAGAACAATCTTTTGATTGTATATATATCTCACCCCGTAAACTCTACATCTTTAATGAATCAAACATTTTCCGTTTCGAAAATTGGCCGAATAGTGGGATCTTTTAAAAAATTTGTAACCCCTTAACAATTGCTTTACTTGTAACTTTGTTGAGAATTTAAACTGCAGTCTTTAGTGCTTCTACCCAGAGAGATTCTAATGTACTCTGGGACAATTTCACATTCCTCTAAGAATTTAGCCAAATGCCGTAGACGTTGTTCTCATGATCCATAATATGTCATAGTATTCACCACTATGGTAAGATATGACTTGTTAAATTCTTTTACAGAGTTGTTTTTCAACATCAAGCTTGTATGCCTTGAACATATCCAGTGTTTGGGATTTTTCATAGATGAGATATAGGTAGCCATATTGAGAAAAATTCTTCTATGAACATACTAAATTACTATTGACCATTTCAAGAAGTCGAAGTGAATGGGCCACAGATATCCATATGAATTAGTTCCAAGACATCCGAAGTCCTATTGGCACCTAATCTCCTTATGTTTATTTGTTTTCCCTTAATTTAATTAGCATAAATAGTTAAGTTTGAAAAATTAAGGAAATCAAGAATTACTTCTGACACAAGATTATTTATTCTCTTTTAAGAGATGTTACCTAATCACTTGTGCCATAACGAAATAAAATTTTTATTAGTTAATTTATGTTTAATACCATGTGAATTCACATGCAAGATTTATTTATAAGAGGTAACCGTATTTGTGCTTGTGCCTATCTTCTTGTTGGATAAATTAGTGCATGCATTATATTGTATTAACAAAAACACGTGCATGGAAATACGGATATAGTAACGAGTTATTGAAATCATGGTACGTGTATAATAATAATAATTAAATCATGACTTACTTCAACGAAAAAAAAAGCATAAATTCAAATGAGATAAAATGAAGCAAGGTATGGAAATGCAAATCTCCTTAAAACAAATTTTGTCCCCTGCACTAGTACACGGTCAAATGGACATCTACCTCCTAACATACAACGCTTTTTCCAAAATTAATATAACACAATATTAATTTTGTCACACCAATCAACGCTTGACTGTACTCTTCTAGAATGAAAAATATTGGATAAAAAAAATCGAACACGAAACTAAAAAATAAGATGAAAATTATTTTGACATAATTTGTAGATGGAAATAATTAGAAATCAATTATATGGAATTGATTTGAAGTGAAGAAAATGAAATTAAGAGGGTCTTATTTATAGATTTTCATATGTCTCTTTCTAATGGTCGCATCTATTGGCAAAACTAATTTTAACCGATAGATCGCATAATTTGAAATTTAATGGTGGAGGTTGAACCTTATTAGAAGGTCACACCCATTCAGAAACAATGTAACTCTTTGATATGCACCTTTTACAAATAAGGAGTTGTGACTAGTCATCGCACTAATTGAAGACTTTTCCAATTCACATCTAAAAATATCCCAAAAATTCCAACACTTATTATTTAATTCTCAAGTTCTTTCAATTATAAGCAGAGAGCTAAACTGAATCCATTATGCTAACAATTGGTCATTTGTGGATTAGATTTCAAAGTTAAATTGACTGATTAATGTTGGGGTGATTTTCTAACGAGTGTTCTTATGACACCCAGATTCTTATTTTAACAATTGATGTAAGGGAAACCGGTCGAGCTTAAATTTTGGACCCCCCACTCCCCTCCGCAACTCGTTTCTAAATGAACCGAAACCCTTGTCGACCTCAAATTTTGGTCAATTCAGCCAAGCCGAACCCATGTACATAGGTCCTTTGGCTCCATGGGTTCAATAGGCTGGCTTTAAACTTACTTTTTATATAGCAGAAAACCATCAATAAATATAAAATAATCTATTCAAGTTTAAAAATTGTTACTCCTATATTTTACGAGATGTATCGTTGCAAGATTGAGTCACATTATTTAATACAAACTCATTTTTAACCACACATTGTTACAATAAAATATTCAAAACATTTTTATACTTTTTAACTACACATTCTCCAAGTTTTTCACTATTCCAAAATTCATTTTCATTGAATTCTGGTAGACAAACAAGGACTTAAATATTTGTGGTGTCAACTTAATGGGATATGATCAAATTATGTTAAAGGTCTTAAACATCCTCACATTGACTTGATCCTGACTCGGATTTATTATAAGTCGAGAGAACATATTACTAATGGCCCGATATTTTAGAGTGAACCAATTCAAAACATCCTTATTGTTGAAATTAGTTAGGAAACTGTAAGTGTTATGCCCTAGGTCCAATCGACTTTGGACATAAACACTTTAAATATATATAATCGATACATATGTATGGCAATATCTATTATTTAATTGAATTAATATTCTAATAAATTAAATAATAGAATCTGCAGATTCAAGTCTTGATGATTTATTAATCACAAGGAGTTGTGATTGTGAGATACAAATTACATATAATCAAATCTTAAATCGTCCATGGTCGAAGTAATAACGAGATACGGATATCGTTATTACGGATAGATCATCGCGTGTGGCATTCTTACTTGTGAAGTAACTAGCCGATCTCACAAGCTAAAATGTGGTGACACTTGAATGAACACGTGGATGTTTTGTTATAGAATGAAACATTGGAGACCCGCTGGGAGATTTCACATGTATAACTATCTGAGTGTTGGTGGTTAATCTCTAATGTTCGGTAGTGGAATTGGTCATTTGACTTGAGGTCATCATAGTATCTTATATGAGGACAGTCATACTTAGTTGGTGTTGGATGTTGCTCTGTCAAAGGTCGCTAATACAGCATCGTTCGGGTATGTCAAGAATCATATGAAGGTTGTGAATGATTGATAGATAATTCGTCACTCTTAGATAGTAAGAGATTATAATCTACATTTTATTTAGTTAAGTTGATAATAAAATCCTTGGCCAAGGTTTGCATTGACTCAACAGTGGGATGAAAGATATAATCAATAATTGAGATTGACACATATCCATATCTCATCATTGATCGGATCATATTGATGAAAGGATTATAGTTTCACGGTAAACGAACAAGTTTGGTTTTGTCACACAACGTGACATTTCTCGTCACGTGTATTGCCCTGACATATTGCTAGATGTCAATTTGGGACGACGAATGTGAATTAGTGATAAATTAAAAGAGGTGTTTTAATTTATCGATTTTGATCAGATTAAAATAATAATTCACGTCGTTAGGCATCGTGATCGGGAACCTAATGGGTCACACACAAAAGAGAACTAGAAGAATGAGATTTATCAATTAATTAATTGACAAGTGTTGAATAATTAATTAATTGGATTGCTTATTAATAGGTTCGAATTAATTAATCGGATTAATTAATTCATGGATCGGATTTAATTAATTTGATTAATTAAATTTCGGACCAGGTTAAGTTTAGAGATAGGCCAAGCCCACTTGGGCTTATATTAATAAGATGCTAGGGTTTGTAAATTGTATGGAATTTTTCATTATTCTTGCGTCACAAAAAAAGAAAACACTAGCCGTCATTCTTGTTCTCTATGTGGATCACCATTGGAGACTGGACAATTGGACAGCTTGGATTGTAGATCATGATCATTGGAGTTCGAGAATCAGCAAAGGAGTTTGCAGAATTCATCAAAGATATAATTCTTATCACAATTTCTATCTAAACACATTGCAGATCCTTGGTGGGAATTGAAATTTGATTTATTTTCTGCTTTGCATGATAAGTAAATTCCCAACAGAACCAACCTATAATTTGTAAAGTTGGACTAGCAGTTCACAATGTTTATAATTATATGAATGAAATGATGTACATTTCTACACAAGTGATAATTTATTAAACCAAATAATGGGGCTGGGGAGCAAAATAATTAAATTTTAGTTTTTGAAATTTAGGACAGAAAAAATGAAGATAATAAATATTGTTGATTATATTGTCATTTAATATTTACATATCAAACATGTACTTAGTTGTATAAACTAACCCAATGTTCATTTTGTAGTACAATGCAATCCTTTTAATATTTATCCATTTTTTGTTCCATTCAGCAAATGGGAGAGACATTCTTTGGTCATTAAACGATGGATGACCATGCAGTATTCCGAGTCTATAAGACCAATAACTACACATTTACCATAATTAGAGTCTTTCCAAAATCCTATGTGTTGATTTAACCCCCAAGAAGTTGGGAGTATGAATTGTTTGTAAAGACAATACTTATTCGTGCAGAACGGAGATGAATCCATGCTTCTTCTCCATCTCTTTCACTTCATCAGTAGACAATCTTGACACACAACCTTTCAGTACATTTTATATGAATATATAATGCATGTATTGCCACATGAAGCTGTAATTCTTGATAGAAATGAAAGGTACAAAATTTTCAAATCTTGTGACTGACTAAAAATACTTGATGACAAAAAAGGATGCCAAACCAAAATTAACCCATCGGATATTACTCTTGAAAGAGTTTAATTAGGAGATTAGGAATAAGAAGGGAAATAAAAACGTGGTGGCTAATCACTTATCTCGACTTGAGCTTGGAGAGCCAAGAGATTCAGTAGAGATAAATGAGATTTTTCCAAATGAGCGGATGTTTAGTGTGGAAGAGGCACCTTAGTATGTTGATATAGTAAATATTTTGCCAAGTCTATTACTCCACCTGATTATTCAAGTCATCAGCGAAATAAATTCTTTTTCGAATATTATTTTCGGGAGGATCCCATTTTCTATAGGCGAAGGGCATATCAGATCATTCGGCGATGTGTACCTGAAGAGGAAGTGCCTCGAATATTGGAATAATGTCACTCATCTGTATACACATGATACTTTGGTGCATCAAAGACAGTCGCAAAAGTTTTACAGTCTGTGTTCTATTAGTCTTCATTCTTTCGCGATGCTTTTGAGTTTGGGAAGAGGTATGATAGATTCCAGCGCACGGGAAACATCTTTAGAAGGAACATGATGCCTTTAAATAGCATTCTAGAGGTGTAGTTTTTTTTACGTATAGGGGATTGACTTTATGGGGCCATTTCCTCCGTTGTTCTCAAATCATTATATCCTAGTTGCAGTTGATTATATCTCTAAATGGGAGGAAGTAGTAGCATTGCCAACCAACGATACGAAGGTGGTGATTGGGTTTCTAAAGAAGTACATCTTTATCCATTATGGCACACCGCGAACTATCATAAGTAATTAGGGCAAACACTTTTGCAATCGTCAATTTGAGTCCTTGTTAGCTGAATATGGCTTTCGACACCGTATAGTTACTCCTTATCACCCTCAAAACAACGAGCAAGTTGAAATCTCCAATTGGGAATTAAAATGGATACTTGAGGTAATAGTGACTTATTCGAGAAAATATTGGTCTAAGAAGTTTGACGACGCTTTGTGGGATTACAGAACAACTTTCAAAATACATATAGGCATATCTTCTTATCGCTTGATTTTTGGGAAAGTGTGCCACTTGGTAGTTGAATTAGAACACCATGCTTACTGGACGGTCAGAAACTTAAATTTTGATTTGAAAGTAGCTAGTGAAAAGAAATTACTTCAGTTGAATGAAATGGAAGTTTTGATTGAAAGCTTAAGAGAATGCAAAGTTTTACAATAAGAGCACTGAAAGGTGGCATGATATGCGTATTCAAAGAAGAAAGTTTAAGGTTGGGCGACAAATCCTATTATACAACTCAAGATTCAAGCTTTTTCTGGGCAAGTTGAGATCACGATGGTCTGGGCCATACACAATTACTCGGATTTTTCCATACAGGGTAGTTGAGATCACTCGTAAAAGAAAGGGGACTTTTAAAGTTAATGGACAACGGTTGAAGCCATATTGGAACGATGGATTCTCAAAGGAAAAGTCTACCATTCATCTTGCTACATCATAATGAATCAACCATAAGTTGAACTCTAAACTATAAATCGAGCGCTGGATGGGAGTCAACCCATTTTTTCTAGCCCTCTCTACTCATTTTAATTAACTATTGCATTACATGTAGCGTACGAAGTGCATTAATAATTTAGGATCATGTTCATGCATTCATGCACTTAGACGAATTGTTATCATAATTTAGTCCGTTTTCAAAAATTATCGTCTGCACAAGCACTAATTTATGCCTAATATGTGAATATAATCAAAAAAATCAGTTTGCCACTCATCATAATTAATTAGGAATATACAGTTAAAAATGTTACCGGTAAACTGGGTGGGTGCCCAGCTTTAACAGTAGGGTGCTCGCCCGAACCAGTTAATGGCCATCAGCCCTTAACAATTAAATTGGGTGGCTGCCCAGTTTTACACTGGATGGCCGCCCAATGTAATGAAAAAAAAACACATATAGTGGAACAGCCGATTTTAATAGAGAAACACGGTCACGACACTTGCACAACTATTTCACTTTGCCTTAAACTCTACTTCCACAATCATGAAGACATATTCAACTGTTTCAAATTGTTAATTCACTAATATTTACATCATCTAGGCAAAAGGAATTCAAGGTGTATTCCTCATGTCCACTACATTCCTCTCAAATATTTTGCCACTACTTTTATTCAAAATTTGAGTTAAAATTGAGGAGTATGAGATTAGATAAAGTGTGGTTTATTAGATTGTGCTGTGATGAAAAAAAAACAAATAATGGAGCTTTGATTCAAACTTTGATATATCTCAATTTTAGGGAAAACTAGGTGTCTTCAAGGTGTTCGACAATTCACCTAAAAAGAGATTCTAGTGTAATTAAGGCAAATCTAGCATTTGGCGTCATGGATACACATTTGAGATTATTTTTGGTGTTGAGGCTCTCTAAAATTGTATTAGAAAATACGAAATCACATGGACTCCAATTGCCATACTTTGGGTTGACATTGCCCAGGCACCCACCACCTCATGTCACCAAATTCGTTCGCCTCCCCTTGTCTGACTCAAACAATCTCCATCTGGTCTCAAATTTGAACATGAGTTAGACCAACATATGCACTTTCATATCCTCTGAGATCATTTGGGAAAAGTTCGCTTTTTGTTGACGTTTTCCAGTGGTGAAATTCTTGGTCGATTTTAAGTAAAAACATAAATTTATTTCTTTTATGTTCGTTTAGGGAATGTGAGCTGCATTAGGTTCATTTATTAGATACATACCCTATATCATGCAATTTTCTCGAGCATGACATAAAGTTTTACATTTTGACACATGAAAATTGACATAGAGTTTATAATTTGGGGGTATTCCCCACTTTATCCTATTTCTATGTTTATTACCTCTTATGCTTGCATTTTCTATTTTCATATCTGGTACAAAGGCCACCAAAAAGAAAAGCCACAACATAAGAGAAAGAGAAATCTAAGGTTACCATGATATCAACACATCGTTAGAGGGCAAGCGTAAATCTCGACGATAGGGATACACCATGGTTCTTAAATGTTGAATATCATGAAATTTTTTTAGGAAAGTGGAAGGATAAAAAATTCTACTAAGAGAGGCGAGTTGCGATTGGTATGACGTAATTTGGAAGAAATGTACTTATTAATCTCATATTTTGGTTTAGGTGCAATTTGATGAATATGACGTAATTTGGAAGAAATAAGTGAAAATGGCAAAATGGAAGAAAGTGAAAGTTCAGGGACTAAAGTGAAAATACTATAAACTTGCTTCTAACCTTGTGATGAAGATTCGAGAGTTTTAGAAGTCAATTGGATGAAGGAAGGAGTCGAAGGGATGAAACATAACCAAAACATTATCATATATCAACTTTCAAACTGAAAAGTTATGCATCGGTTTTCAGCCTCATCTTGAGACCAGTTTTTGACACCGTAAATGATCGAATTCAAAGATGGTATATGAAGTAATGTTGTATCCCTTTCAGTTATCTTTCCAACACATTTTGAATCTTTTCAATCGGACATCGGGAGAGGAAGTTATGACGAAAAAACTAAAGAGGACGCAGAATTTGAAACAGCAACACAGCGCCCAGGCGCCGTATTGCCCAGAAAGAATAGATTTTCAGCGCCTAGGTGCCATGCAGTGCAAATTATGGTTTTTTTTTTGTATGTATGGGCTACGAAAAGCCTAGAAAAATACCCCAAAACACATCAGAACCTCCCCGACCTTTTTTCTCTCTATTTTTTCTTAGATCTATCATGTGTAACTAACTCTTGGTGCTGGATTGAAGGATACCGAAGCCTTGGAAACTATTATAACTGTGAGATCCACCTATTTTCATTGTTTAATTTATATTTTCAGTATTGAATATTCTTCTATGCATAATTTAATGATTGCCATGTTTGATTGCTAAGAGATCTATTAGTTTTTCATATATTGCAATCTATAACTAAGTTAAATCTCAAATCCGTAATTTTTTGAATCATTTAACTTATGAAGCACTAGGATTTGATAATTTTTTGCGATAGATGTTATTGAATCTTAAGAAGAATGTATAAATAGATTGAATGCAACCGCTGGTTTTTGTATTATCTAGTTCATCGATTTCTCTATTGTTTAAAGCTGTTATTAAATTGAATCTTTAGCGCTGGTTTGAGATTATTTGATAATTAGGGTTAATTAGAATGATGGTTTTTGATTAACTAAAATTAAGGAGAAATAGGAATTTATTTCAATGATGAATATTGTGAATGTGGATTGAATATTCTTTATGGATTGATGAATAGTTATAAATCTCCAATGGTGGAAGTTGACTTTGATCTAGACTCATTTCATTAGTTTAATACAACTCGTTAATTTACATTGTTGTTTGTTATAAGATTAATTTCGTTATAAACAAAACCCCCCAATCGTTATACGAAGCATAAATTGTGGAATTGCACACTCTTCGTGGGATCGACCCTTACTTCCATTACTACATTAGTTTTAGAGGTTTAAGGACTATTTTTGGGTGCCTACGATAGCACACCAAATTTTGGTGCCGTTTCCGGGGAGTGATGCTAATTTATTTTTGTGCTTCTTTAGTTATTTTATTTTTGAAAAACAAAAATCATAATTTTCTAGGTTTTTAGGTAATTTATTGTTTTTTAGGAATTTTAGCATAGAATTTTATTTGTTTTTCTTACTCTAACTTCTTTTTAATTTTTTTTTTCATTTGTTCTATTTGTTTATGCATGCAACTCGATCTTCTAATCAAGGTGAATTGCAGTACAATCCGGAACTAGAAAGAACTTTAGCAGGTTAAAGAGTGGCAATCGGTGAAATTTCAAAGTGAACAATTTTAAACTCGATACCTTATTCCCTGGTGATTTTGAATCAAAGGAAGAGGAAGTCATGACTGAGGACAATCGAACTTTAAAGGAGCTTGCAGCCCCTAACTTGAATCAACAACCTCTATCATTACTTTTCCTAATGTAGATGCTGTTACTACTTTCGAATTAAAATATGGGTTAATTCATCTTTTACCCACTTTTCATGGTCTTACGGGTGAGGATCCACACAAGCATATAAAGGACTTCCATATGGTTTGCACAAGCATGAAACCTACAGGAGTCACCGAAGAACAAATCAAACTGAGAGCCTTCCCATTCTCTTTGAAAAATTCGACAAAGGATTGACTCTATTATCTACCTTCCGGAAGCGTTACTACATGGGATGGGATGAGAAGAATATTTTTGGAGAAATATTTTCCAACTTCGAGGGCAGCAAATATTAAGAAGGAAATCTATGGTGTAAGACAAGATAACAGGGAATCCCTACATGAGTATTGAGAGCGGTTCAAGAAATTGTGTGCAAGTTGTCCCCAACACCAAATCAGTGAGCAGCTCCTTATTCAATACTTTTATAAAGGCTTTCTACCTACAGAAAGGAGCATGATTAACGCTGCAAGTGGAGGAGCTTTGGTGGATAAAACTCCCGAATGAGCGAAGAACTTAATTGCAAACATTGTAGCCAACTCCCAACAATTTTGCACTAGATTCAATCCTCCTTCTAGACAAGTTAACGAGGTAAATGTCTCATCCCTTGAACAACAAATAGCGAGTCTAACTACTCTTGTTCGTTAAATAGCTGCAGGTACTATGTAAACAACGAAGGCATGTGGAATTTGTTCATTGGTAGGTCATCCAACTGATATGTGCCCAACACTTCAAGAAGAATCCCTTGAACACGTAAATGCAGCCGGTAGCTTTCCTGGACAACCACAGAGGAATTATGAGTCCTATTCAAACACGTACAACTAAGGATGGAGGGATCATCCAAATCTTAGCTATAGGAATCGACAAGTGAATCAACCTATAAATCAAAATCGATAGAATTTCCAGCAATATAATCATCCATACCCTCCTAGACAACAACAGGGCCAAACTTCTAACTCTGGTATGTCTTTAGAAGATATTGTTAAATCCCTTGCCACTATCACTTTCCAATTTCAACAAAAGACCAGGGCTAGCATTCAATATTTGGAGAATCAAATGGGTCAAGTAGCTAACGTGGTCAGTCGGCTAGAGGCACAAAGTTCGAGGAAACTACCCTCTCAAACAATGGTGAATCCAAAAGAAAATGTGAGCCTACTCATCCTGAGAAGTGGTAAAGAGGTTGAGATTCCGATAAAGGCATCCCCTACGCTGTTGGAGTAAGGAGATAAAGAAAAAGAGGTTGAAAACAAGACTATCACCAATGATATTGAGGTGACTGAACATAAGTTTTTACCCCTCTCTGATTATAAACCAATACCCCCTTTTTCTCAAGCTTAGTAGGATCTTGGAAATATGAACGATATCATGATGAGCTGCATGAAATTTTCAGTAAATGCGAGGTCAATATTCCACTTTTAGCTATTATTAAACAAGTACCTCGTTATGCTAAATTTTTGAAATAATTGTGCACAAGTAAGAGAAAATAGAAATTGAAGGGGATTGAAAGGGTAAAAGTTGGAGAACAGGTATCTGCAATTATTCAAGAGAAACTTCTAGCAAAGTGCACGGATCCAGGTATGTTCACTATCCCTTGCATGGTAGGCGACACTAAGTTTGAAAAGATCATGCTAGATTCAGGAACATCTATTAATGTCATGCCATATTCTGTATACACTTCTTTGAAACTTGGACATTTAAATAAAACTGGTGTGATAATTCAACTAGCTGATAAATCTAATGTCTATCCTAAGGGGGTAGTTGAGGATGTTCTCGTGAAAGTTAATGAGTTGGTTTTTCCTGCTGATTTTTATATACTTGACATGGGTAATAGTAATCATATTACCCCTATCTTATTAGGAAGACCGTTATTAAGGACATCCAAAACTAAAATGGATTTTAATAATGGCACATTGACCATGGAATTTGATGATAAGATCATTAAACTTAATATCTATGATTCCATGAAATATCCATGTAATAATAACCATGTTCATTTTATTGATGTGATTAATCAATTAGCACATGATGTTTTTGAATTTGATGCTAAAAAAGAATGGAAAGCTGTCAATTATGAGCATCTTGCGAACGAAAAATAGGAGCTAGCCTTAAATACCGAGTTACAAGAAACTATTGCAATGTTGAACTATCTTTCAAAGCTACAGCATTCAAGTAATAGTTCTTATTTTGCTTTACCAGTTTCTAATGAGAGACATCTACTTTCTGTTTTGCAGACTTCCATTTCAGATTTGAACCCCCACCTCAGTCACTACGAGTATACATTCCATGGAGGTGTAGGTACACAGCCAGTTATCATTTCCAATAGACTTGGTGCACCGCAAGGAAGATCGAAGCTAACGACGATGGACCTGAGCTAAACAAGAAAACATTGAGTCAAGCCAAAGATAATAAACAAAGGCGCTGCTTAGTAGGCAACCCAAAGGGAGTTCGTTCCTTTATCTTTTTATTTTTGTTTTTTCGCATTCATATTTTAGTTATCTTTGTCCTTTTCTTTGCATTTCACCTTACATTGGGGACAATGTAAGCTTTAAGTGTAGAGGAGGGGATTTAGATTGAGTTTAAATTTCAAAAATTTTGAAAATTTTTGCATAATTTTTCAAGAAGAGGAGTTGATGTTAAATGATTTTTTGGTTGTGTATGCTATTTGCTAGAATTAATTAGGCTTTTGAAGAACTCATAACGTGATTGAATGAATAATCCTCCAACTTAGAGTTGATTAGTAGAGTTATTTTCTTTGAGGATGGTAGTAACTAAATTCTGTAGACAAAAGCCGGTGAGATTTTTGAGCCTTTAGACTGATACATCCATAACAGTCTCATTATTTTTTTCATGTGTGATATTCTTCCATGGTTTTATTTCTCTAGAACTTGCCTTGATTTTCTTCAAGATCACATTGACACATGCATGCATGAACATGATTAAGGCCATCTTTGTCATATAAATGAGCTTCATTAGCCAAATAGCGACCCTGCAATTGAATCTTCCATTGTTGAGCCCATTGAGCCTTACTGCCTTTTCGTTATATAAACTCACATTACAATCTTTAAATTGGAAAAATAATGGCTTTACCTAAGCCTTAGAGCTAGTGGAGTATTGTTCAATATCATGATATGTGTGGATATGGAAGAAAATAAGTGTGGGGGCATCAAGATTTGTGGTGTGCTATTACTGATGAATTGGAACACATTTTCTATGTCAATTCATGGAGTTCCATTATTGATGTATCATTTGGAGTTTACATTGTACAAGAAAAACAAAAGAAGAAGAAGAAGAAAAAATGAACGATTGAAAGAAAAGAAAAGAAAGAAAAAGAAAATATGTGGTGGATGAGAGTGATTTTAATGTTGAAAAAGATATATATTCATAACTCTTCCTACATCTCAAGAAAGAGTTCGATTTGTTTGGGATAGATGCAAAATGAAGAAGCTATTATGTGGATTGGTTGGTTTTACATGTCTTATATATATGTTTGAGCTAAGTCTATTCATCTTTACTCCACTAGTTTCGATAGCTCTTGAGTCACATAACAAAATATTTCCCACCTTGACCATAAGCCATGTTACAACCATTAAAAAGTCCTTATGATTCTTGTAAAGTATGTGATCTAAGTGGGGGCGAATGAGAAGATATGCAAGCATATGGTAGGTCATCTCCATTGGAATGAACTTGAGCGAAACACTTTTAAACACATAAGAGTTGAGCGCTTATATCCATGAGGTCTACATGTTTGGTTTATTCCATCTTCATATGAGAATGTTAGCTAATTGATTATGAGTTGTGTGGAAATGTTTATTCATGATGTGTTATGTGTTTTGAGGAAATTTGATTGTTCCATATTCATGGCATTACGACCTGGCGTTTTTGGGGAATTAAATTTAAGTTTTGCCCGAGGACGAGCAAAAATTAAGTGTGGGGGAATTTGATATGAATGTAAAATGCATAGTTTTTCCACTTTATTTAATACGGTCGTATGATTATTTTATGCCAAAATGTATATATTAATCTCATATTTTGGTTTAGGTGCAATTTGATGGATATGACGTAATTTGGAAGAAATAAGTGAAAAGGGACCAAAATGGAAGAAAGTGAAAGTTCAGGGACTAAAGTGCAATCACTATAAACTTACTTCTAACCATGAGATGAAGATTCGAGAGTATTAGAGGTCAATTGGATGAAGGAAGGAGTCAAAGGGATGAAACATAACCAAAACATTATCATATATCAACTTTGAAGCTGAAAAGTTTTGCACTGGTTTTCAGCCTCATCTTGAGACCTGTTTTTGACATGGTATATGATCTAATTAGAAGATGGTATCTGAAGTAAAGTTGTATCCCTTTGAGTTATCTTTCTAACGCATCTTGAATCCTATCAATCGGACATCGAGAGAGGAAGTTATGACGAAAATACTAAAGAGGACGCAGAATTTGAAACAGCAACACCGCGCCCAGGCGCCGTGTTGCCCAGAAAGCACGATTTTGCAGCACCTAGGGGATGCTCCGATAGTGCCTAGGCACTACGCATAGCAAATTAGGTTTTTTTTGGATGTATGGGCCATGAGAAGCCAAGAAAAACACCCCAAAACACATGAGAACCTCTCCAACCTTTTTTCTCTCTATTTTTTCTTAGGTTTATCACGTGTGACTAACTCTTGGTGCTTGATTGAAGGATACCGAAGCCTTGGAAACTATTATAACTGTGAGATCCACCTATTTTCATTGTTTAATTTATATTTTCAGTATTGAATATTCTTCTATGCATAATTTAATGATTGCCATGTTTGATTGCTAAGAGATCTATTAGTTTTTCATATATTGCAATCTATAACTAAGTTAAATCTCAAATCCGTAATTTTTTGAATCATTTAACTTATGAAGCACTAGGATTTGATAATTTTTTGCGATAGATGTTATTGAATCTTAAGAAGAATGTTTAAATAGATTGAATGCAACCGCTAGTGTTGGTATTATCTAGTTCATCGATTTCTCTATTATTTAAAGCTGTTATTAAATTAAATCTTTAGCGCTGGTTTGAGATTATTTGATAATTAAGGTTAATTAGAACGCTGGTTTCTGATTAACTAAAATTAAGGAGAAATATGAATTTATTCCAATGATGAATATTGTGAATGTGGATTGATTATTCTTTGTGAATTGATGAATGGTTATAAATCTCTAATGGTAGAAGTTGACTTTGATCAAGACTCATTTCATTGATTTAATACAACTCGTTAATTTACATTGTTATTTGTTATAAGCTTGATTTCGTTATAAACAAAACCCCCCAATCGTTATACGAAGCATAAATTGTTGAATTGCACACTCTTTGTGGGATCGACCCTTACTTCCGTTACTACATTAGTTTTAGAGGTTTAAGGACTATTTTTGGGTGCCTACGACAGCACACCAGTTTGAAAACAATATGGGAAAAAATTCATTATTCTTACTAGCACAAGAAAAGAAAACTCTACTCGTCATTCTTGTCCTGTGTCTGGATCACCATTGGAGGTTGTAGAATTCATCAAAAGTATAATTTCTATCACAGTTTTTATCTAAACACAAAATAGATCCTTGGTAGGAATTAAAAAATTATTTTATTTCCGCTATGCACGATTAAGTAAATTCCCAACAATGGTATCAAAATCTACTTTGTATTTGTTAGAAATTGTTTTTCATCTTTAAAATCTGTTTTGAGAATTTAAGAAAAATAAAAAAAAATCGGAACAGTGGAAGGCCGTAGCGGCGATTGTCGGCGCGGCAGCATTCAGTGCTGTATAGGATCGCAACGTGCCGGATATGCTGCGTGGGCGCTCGCACCACTATGATATCTTTAGGCAAGACATGCGGCTTTCGAGATGCGATGAACGAAGCTATTCTTTGGTCTTTGCGAAATCAAGATTAAAATTTTAAAAAAAAATTAAGGTTTTCAATTTCGTCGCGGGTGAGAGGTGGTGACGGGGACCTCTGATGCAATTTTTGAAATTGCAGGCCCACACATGCAATTATGATATAAGGGGTCAGTTTGCAATTTTAAATGAAGGACCCGCATGCAATTTTAATATTAAGGGGTCATTGTGCAATTTTGAAAGAAACCTTACTGCAATTTTCAAAAGGGCTTTGATGGCACATTTAAATTGGGTTTTAAAATTATTTTGAAAATGATTGAGCTTAAAATTTTATTTAAAATTGATGGTTTTTTATATTTTCGTTAAAATTGGATTTTAACTTAAATATTAAATGTTGACCCTAAATTGAATTTTATTTTATTTATGAGTTTTATCCTAAATTAAAATATTAATTCAATTAAATTAGAGTTGGACTCTAATCTAATATTTAATTAAAATTTGATTTTAATTAAATTATAGCACCCTAATATATTATTGAAATTAGAGTTTGACTCTAATTTGATATTTAATTAAATTTTGATTTTAATTAAATAAGTTCACCTTAATATCTTGGGATTAGAGTTGGACTCTATTTTTTTTTTTTTTTTTGTATATAATTAAAATTTGATTTTAATTAAATTCAATCGCCATAAGTTTTGAAATTAGAGTTGGACTCTAATTTGATATTTAATTAGAATTTGATTTTAATTAAATTGTCTTACTTTAAAATTTTGATATTAAAGTTGAATTCTAATTTGATATTTAATTAAATAGTTCCGCCCTGTAATAGTGGAATTAGAATGAGATTCTAATTTGATATATAAAATTAAAAATTGATTTTAATTAAATATACCCGCTAATTTAATTAATTAATTAATTTGATTAATTAGTTACTTAATTGTTGTGATCCATTTGTCTAAATTAATTTGGACGACCTTAATTGCTAGAAATTGAAACATGTTTGCATATAATATTAGATATTATATAAAAATGCATTTATATGATGAATGTTTATTAGTGGATGATTATGGGCTCGATCATATAGATGTGTTGAATAGTTAGTTTTATTCTTATTTTTTTATGGGCTTGCGATCTCTTAGTTATTTTCGACCCGCGAGTTCGTTGTAATTTTATGGGCCTACATGTCCAATTATTTAGGCTTGCGTGCCAAGTAATATAGGATACATGTTGCAGTTGAACTAATTGAAGATGCAAGAAGAGGAGGAAACCATAGAGATAGTGCATTGATACTGATTCAATGCAATACTACTTAGGATTTGACCAACTAGTCTTCCTTATGACTCTAGAAGATTAGATAGAATTAATCCATAATCATCCACTCTTATATGTATATTTATTTGCACGTTTGATGAAATATGTACATATATACACGATTGAATCGATGAGACATTTGCGTACAAAACCCCTCCTTAAAAATATTAAGTCGATTTTTATTCACTTTCCATTATTATAGTGAAAAACGAGAGTCCTGAATCGATTTCAACTTGTTGAGTACACTCAAGGCTGGTCTATTAGGGATATGTTTAACACTATGAAATATTAGATTTTTCTGAATTATGGGTTTGACTTAACTAAAATTTATCTTTTGTTCAGACACTCAAGAAGATAAATTTTAGAGTCATGTTAAACTAACACATAAGATGTGTGAAGACAAAAAGTTGCCAGCTTAATGATTTGGGAGTTCTATGGAGATACAATTGATAACAGTATCTACCCAAATATTTATTAAGTCGTGTTGAGTACACTTAAGGTTTTGATATAACAAATGAGATCCCAGCCTACTAAGAATCAAGTACAGATTCCATAAATTTATGTGAGAGAGTTATAAATTTGAGTTAAACAGTGGGAGCGAAATTAATTTAATAAAAGACCATGTTAAATTAATTGGTGCATTATATATATATATATATATATATATATATATATATATATATATATATATATATATATATATATATATATATATATATGTATTTGAGAAGCATTCTGAATGCCAACAATCAAGCAAAGTTTTCTTGATTAGCACCGCAATCTGAGAATCATTCTCAAGCATGAAAATTGGTTGTGTCCTCGAGTAGCCCTTTCCAGCTGATGACTCGACAAAGGAATAGGTGATTGCTATAATAAACACAGTGACGACGATAGTACTGCAACATGTGTGATGTTTGCGACTATGTCACATGAGTTACAAAAGCAACATAAAAGTATAGATGCTAACACATGATGTCACATCTCAAGGTGTTGAATGATGAATGATCACGTGTGGAAAGATATGAAATTTCCTAGCAACTATACCAGTGCATAATAGCAGAATAATCTTCAGCTAGTGGTCGTGTGCCGAAGGCGTTGACTACTTTGAGAAGTTGTCTCAATTGAGTTCAGTCATGAATAATGAACTAAGTATGACTTGGTTTTGCAAACTCTGGCGAAGAGTTATTCGTAACTTACTATGAATTTAACATGAAAAAAACCAAATGCACACTTATTGAGTTGTTAAACATGTTTAATACTATTAAACCCAATATTTATGTTTGTAGTAGGCAAATCTAAGTCATAGATTCCTCTAGGAAAGTCTAAAGGATGCTTTAGGAAAGTAAGCAAGATGGCTAAAACAGTTAAAGCGAATAAGGACAATACAAAATTTGATGACCCTTATTATCATCTTGGAATGATAGGTCATTGGAAAGGAAACTGCAATGCTATACCTACTTCATTAATTTCATGGATATTGGATACCAGATATTGATATCATATTTGTATAAATATGCAGAAACTAAACTGAAGTAGATCACCGCTAAAAAGGGAGAAGTTGACATGTACGTTAAAAATGAGCATAAGTTGCCGCATTGCCGTAGGAGATACTTCTTGCCTTTGCTTTTATGCTTAATATTAGAATTAGAGAAATATTATTTTGTTCTCACCCTTACCAAGAGCATTAATAAATTTCATGCTTGGATATGAATTATTTTAATGTTAAGGACAAATGTTGTTCCTTTTTATCTTGATAAGATTTTAATAAATATGGTAAATTACAAAAATAACATTTATATTCTAAAAAATAGAGTATTCTATAATGAG
This sequence comes from Fraxinus americana, assembly GCA_035079005.1. Taxonomy (NCBI): domain Eukaryota; kingdom Viridiplantae; phylum Streptophyta; class Magnoliopsida; order Lamiales; family Oleaceae; genus Fraxinus; species Fraxinus americana. Next base: position 10,187,706 of record CM068719.1, read on the forward strand.
TATAGAAATTGAAAGACATAAAAATGATAATCTGAATAACACATATATCTGACATTACAGATTTGGTTACATAAATGAAAATGCAATTCCAAACTTACATAGATATGTATATTTGGGTCAAATGATTTTGAATCATTTGACAAATGCAAAACATGTCTGTTAGATACAATGACCAAATCTCCTTTTACTTGAAAAAGGAGAAAGACATGTATGACTATTGGGTCTAATACGTAGTGATGTATGTGGATCCATATCAATTAATGTCAGATAAAGTTTCTCTTATATCATCACATTTACTGATGATCATTTTAGAAATGATCATATATATTTGATCAAATTCAAGTATGAAACTTTTGAAATGTTGAAGGGATTCAAGCTAGAAATTGAGAAACAAATAGGTAAATATATTCTTACACTAAGATCTGATCAATGTAGAGAATATCTAAAAATTAGAATTTTAGATTATCTAAAAGGAGAATGAGATTCTCTCGCAGTGAATTTCCCCACATACACTGCATAATAATAGTGTATCTGAAATGAGGAATTGTACACTATTAAATATAGTGCAACTAAGAACAAGCCATACAAACACTCCAAAATTGTTTTGAGGTTATGCATTGATTGCCACGTGCTACAAACTAATCGTGTCTTATCTAAATCGATTGACAAAACTTCATATGAATTGTGGAAAGGAAAATGAACCAACTTATCTCATATGAAAGTTGGGGGCTGTGAAGCTTATGTGAAACACACTGAATCGGATAAGTTTGAGACTAAATTTGATAAATATATATTTGTGGGATATCCAAGAGACAATTGAATATCAATTCTATAACCCCGTTGAGAAGAATGTGTTTATCTGAAGACATACCTTACTCCTAGAGAAAGTGTTTATTGTAAGATAGAATAGTGGGAACAGAATAAATCTTGAAAGAGTTCAAAATTCACAGATATAGTTGACCAAGTAGATGAATCTTAGATTGATCCCAAAACTATTGAGGGACATACTGTTGATCAAGAAGTGGAGTCTCCGAGGACATGACAGCTCCATGTAACTCTTATAGGATCATTTGACCTTCTAGAAGGTAAGAATCCATTATTACTATCAGGCATTACTAATCTAGGATGATGAACCTACTAATTATGCATAACTAAAGTCAAATGCTGACTCGCTAAGATGGCAGAAGGCTGAAATCCGATGTGAATTTAATGTATGTAACTAAGATTTGGATCTTGGTCGACCTGCCTAATGGATTAGAACCTATATGTTGTAAATGAGTTTACAAGAAAATGTCAATATGGATTGAAGCAAGTCTCTTGAACCGAAATCTTCAATTTGATGCAAAAGTCAAAATGTTTGATTTAATCAAAAATGAAGAAGAATTGTGTGTTTACAAGAGGATAGTGGGAACATTGTCGCATTCCTAATATTATATGTATGAGACATATTATAAGAAATGATGTCTCTATATTTCAATTGTTGAAATTATGGTTGTCAAATAACTTCTCTGTGATAGATACAAATAAGCAAGTTGATCCATAGAGATAGATATAAAAGATTGCTTAATTCATTTTATATGGAGAAAATGAACTGAGTGTTCATGGATACATTGATGCTAACTTCTAGTCAGACTAGAATGATAGCATATCTCAATTAGAATATTGATTTACTTTTAAGCGGTGTGTTGGAAAGGTTCCAAATCGAAAATAATCATTGATTCAATAATAGAAGCAGTATAGATCATTGTTTTAGAAAGCAACAATAGTTGTGGTCTGGATCAGAGAATTCATCAATGAACTTGGAGTAGTTCGTAACATTTTTAATCACATGCTTATGCATAGTGATAACAATGGAGCTATCATACAAGCGAACGAACTAAGGTCTCATCAATGATCAAAACATGTGTTAAGGCGGTATTATCTCATTGGAAAGATAATACAATGAAATGATGTAAAGAAAGAACGAATTCCCACAAATTATTAAATTGTAGATCCACTGACAAAGTTGTCGCAGCATAAATATAATTGTCATGTAGACTCTTATGGTATAAGATACGTAAGTGATTGGATCTAGTGCAAGTGGGAGTTTGTAAGTGTTATGCCTGGGTCCAATCAACTTTGGACATAACTTTTAATATATATAATCGATGAATACTTATGTTAATATCTATTATTTAATTAAATTAATATTCTAATAAATTAAATAATAGAATCCATATATTCAAATTTTGGTGATTTGTTAATCACAATGAGTTGTGATTGTGAGATACAAATTACATATGACTGAATTTTAAATCGTCTGTGGTCGTATGTAATGATGAGATGTGAATATCGTTATTATGGATAGACCATCACATGTGGTATTTCTTACTTATGAAGTAAGTAGCTGATCTCATAAGCTAAAGTGTGATGACACTTGAATGAATACGTGGATGTTTTGTTATAGAACAATGAGTTGTGATTGTGAGATGCAAATTACATATAACTGAATTTTAAATTGTATGTGGTCGTATGTAATGATGAGATGTGAATATCGTTATTACGAATAGACCATCATGTGTGGTATTTCTTACTTATGAAGTAAGTAGCTGATCTCATAAGCTAAACTGTGATGACACTTGAATGAATACGTGGATGATTTGTTGTAGAACAAAACATTGGAGATCCGCTGGGATATTCCACGTGGATAACTATCTGAGTGTCAGTGGTTAATCTCTGATATTCGGTAGTGGAATTGGTCATTTGACTTGAGGTCATCATAGTGCCTTATACGAGGACAATCATACTTTGATGATATTGGATGTTGCTTTGCCAATGGTCGCTAGTACAACATCATTCGAGTATGTCAAGAATCATATGAAGGTTGTGAATGATCAATAGTGGATTCGTCACTCTTAGATAATAAGAGATTACGATCTACATTTTATCCAGTTAAGTTGATAATGGAATCCTTGGCCAAGGTGAACTCATAAGTCAAACATCTACTAACCAACTTAACAACTCAAGGACCTATGAGAAGACGAGAAATGATGATTCATAAATAAACTATAAACTAAATTATCCTGTAGCTGGAAAACAAAAGAAATAAAAAAAAGAAAACTTGGGTTGCCTCCCAAGAAGCGCTCCTTTAAAGTCAATAGCTTAACATTGGCAATCCGCATCATGGGACATTGAAAAAAGATTTTAATTCCTTGTTCATTTTTCTTCTTTTGATTTTGTTCCACTCTCATTATTTTTCCAAACTTCAATATTGTCCTTTTCAATGTAATATGATTTTTCCATCCCATCCAATTCAAACTCAACAACGTAGACTTTCACTTCTTCATCGGACTTAATCACAAAATCAATTTCTATACAATCAATGAATTTGAACGGATGTACATTGCTTTCATATGCATTGTTTTCTACTTTTTTCATTTGGTTCCTTTGTGATCAAGTTTTCATTCACTATAAGCTCCTCTACGATTGTTGAAATTTCTTCGGATTGACTAATTGATCCGCATTCTGGATCCACAGGCAATGTGAAGTCTTTCTTTTCAACTTTTTCAAGTGGATTATATTTCCACTTTTGAATTCATTCCAATAACTCCAATCTCCAATACATATGTTGCGCTCTTCAAACTTGGCAAGTTTATTATAATTACCCTCTCGTTCAACATAGGAGGACCACTTCCCACAAGTTCAATGTCCTCATCCCAATCGACATATACATAATCTCCCAAAGGCATGTAGTCTTCATCAGATTTGTCAATTGCTTGTTTTCGACATCTTAAATATTGTATGAACCTTAGAAGCTTCACTGTACGGGAGTTGGTGCGTGTATGTAAACGGTGCTCAGTATAATGCATCCCATAGGAAAGCTGACAAAAGATATCTTCTACAAGCACGTAGTTTTTATCCATGTCGAGATTAATTATTGCAATTCTTCTGCTCTTTTACCAATGTTAGAATCGTGCATATAGTATTGAATAGTACGTAAAAAATATCAAAGAGATTAGGATAGGTAGCTAAAATTAAAAAATCAAAGAAGATCTGAATTAAAGTAAAGGCTAGTTGGTAATAATATTAGTAAAAATCAAATAAAACAATCCCCGGCAACGGCTCCAAGAACTTGTCACTTGTTTTCCATAATGTGAATTTATACAGCAAGTGTACGATGTCAAATTTGTAATATAGTAGTAGATTTAAGTGTCGAACCCACATGGATTGTAATTTAATTCCTACCAAATACTATAATTATTTCAGCTTTTACTTTATCTAGATGAACCAAATCTCAATTCAATGTTTTTATCCTAAACTAATATGCCTGTGTAATAATTCAAATGAAATGATAACAATGTATAGGAGAATATCAATGCGAGAAAGCCCATGGATTGATTTCACCTTACTATCAATTATGATTCAATTATGTCTAGCTATTCTAATCAATTTTTCCATGTTTAAAAGCGAGAATCCTAATGTATTTCTCTCCTCTCTCTCAAGTTCCGGCTAGAAATTAATCTTAGATTTTAATTCCAATATCTCTATTCCGAATTAAAATCAAAGATTTATCAAGTTCATGATTTTTTTATGGAGTAACCTTCATAGATCCTTTACTTTCTCTCGAAACCCAAAAAATCTACATTGTGCCAATCCTATGGTCACCCCTAAATTCCCCTCTCTCGAGTGCCGAAATTGACTAGCATCTATTCATTCAATTAATGGCAAATTAATTGAAAGCATTAATTTCGTGACACAATCAAACATATATGAAAAATCAAATAGAAATAAAAATGACAAAATCAAATCATAATAACAAGTTTGGCTACATCAAACCCTAGATATGGAAATTAGTTCATTACTCCTAAAAACAACATAATAAAATATGAATTAAAGAACACGGAGAAGAAAAGAATAAGCAAAACTCTTTTGCTGCTTGAATTCTCCTCCAATTGCATGTCGTTTTAGCTCTAGATCAATTATCCTATGTGTTGTTTTCTAAGCCGTCGTTCTCCTCTTCAATTAGGTCTTCAAACTTGTATTTATAGCCTCTTAAAACATTAACATGGATTGGTGTTGGGCCGGGCCGAAAAATAATGAAAACAAGTTTTTTTTCACTTTCTCGGGACACGGTACCATGGTGCCTACGTCTCTGTTTTGTTTCAGCAACGTGGGCGCCTCGGTGCCCACACCCCGGCGTCTATCTTCGGTGGAGATTGCACTGTGCATCCTTCAATAGTTTTATCATAACATTTTCTCATTATGTCCGATTAAGGTGATTCAAGATGACATGGAAAGCCGATTCAAAGGGCTACAGCTTTGCTTAAGATGTCATTTTTCAATTCAAACGTTTGCTATGTCAAAAATGAGTCTCAATATGAGACTACAAATCTGGAGCATAACCTTTTTGGTTGGCAATTGATGCGTGATCATACTTTAACTATATTTGATACATTTCACTTCTTTCTTCATCCAATTGACTCCAAGGACTCTCCAATCTTCATTGTGAGGTCCGGCACAACTTTGGAGTATTTGTACTTTAGTCTCCGAACTTTAGATCTCTTACATTTTAGCCCGTTTCTCCAATTTGCCAATTTGTTTATTTCCTTCAATTTCATCAACATATATCACAACATCAAAACACACATTAAAATGCCCTAAAACTCTCTCAAAGATAACAAAATAATGAATTAAGTGGCATAAATATCATAAGTGTAGAACACTCATCAAACTGCTCTTTTGATGATATACATTTCAATTGAAGATGAAAAGAATGCTCAGCATTGCAATCCTTATTTTAGTGTTATACATTCGATTATATATATATATATATATATATATATATATATATATATATATACAGAAATGATCTAATGAGCACCGGTGCTCATCTTATCCTAAGCACCAATGAGTTGGCACATTAATTCATTGGTGGATTGGAACTCACAAAATCTTTATCCACCAATGAATTAATGTGCCAACTCATTGGTGCTTAGGATAAGATGAGCACCGGTGCTCATTAGATCATTTCTGTATATATATATATATATATATATATATATATATATATATATATATATATATATAAGAGACTGGAAAATGTTTGGGACTGTCTTTGAGACTCATGCAATTTATTTGTGAATATTGTTACACCATCTTCATAATGTTTTCGAAACAAAATTTCCCTTCTATTTCGAAATCATTCATTCTCAGCATAGAATAACATAAGAGAGGTAAAACATTGAAGCACAATTGAATAAAAACATGTTTTATGACTAGAAAATAAGTTAGAAGACAACATACCACACACCACACAATTTGTCACTGTGAGAACCACATCACAGCACAGAAACCCAACATTTTAACTCATAGCTAACCCAAATCTAGATATAGACCCATTTCACAAAAACTCACAAATCCAATGAGCAGACAAGTCTTCCATGCAGTACGACTTCTTGAATTGAGGGTGTTTATTTCATGTTCCATCTCCCTCCTAGCCCGTAGAAAGTTGAGAAATCAACTCCTTCGATCCTTCACTCATTGGCGGATCAACCCAGTCGAAGAAATTACATCCACCTACATCTTTACGTCGTGGGCAACTGACAAACCTTCTTTTTGGGTTCAAGTTCGTCCATGAAGTCTTCAACTCCACAGGAAACCTACATATATAGACATTCATCTCCATCTCCTTTCTAAAAAGCATTTGACAGTTACTGAGATCAGAGAGAATAATATTATTCAACAATGTAGAGGGAAATGTACAGTGATTTGAATGGTATCAAATGAGAAATACTGATTGGACAAAATTTTCCTCTTTAAAAGAGTCCCATCTGCATATTTATGAAAGGTTAAGGACCTCTACTATAATTTTCCCTAAAGATAAATATGATCAATATAATTTAGCTCAGGAGTATTTCACTTGAATGTTCTCAAAAGTGTTGTAATGAATACAAAGTGAAATGGTATTTATAGTTGTTAAAATACCAAAATTGCTGACCAATCAAACAACTAATTCAGACGTTTGCGTCCTGAAATGGACAACAAAACTAGTTATTGTACGTCAAAAATCAGAACAACTAAAAAATGACTGTTGGGTGAACCAGACGTCCGCTAGAACCTTTTTCCTATTTTGTTGTTTTGAAAAATTTAGGCTTTTGAAGGACCCTTTTACTTTATTTTTTAAGGCAAGTAACATTGTAAAATTTTAAATATCAAGTTGAATTACTTATCATTTGAAAAATAATTTTTATGCAAGCGTTCTTATGAAGTAATTTTTCTCTTGTATAAAAAAATTCATTCATTGAGCTTTTAATGATTCACTGCTAATGATTAATATATTTTACCTTTACATATGACTCCGAGACATCTAAATCTAATATTTTCGATGTTAGACTATTGAAGTTCTTTGTCTTCGAGTGATTTGACGTGACTGCTCCACTTCCATCTCGATTTTTATTTATCGTCCAATGCGAGTCTTTTGGTAGTGATCTTTTTGTCTCCATTTGATCAACTTTACAGCTATAGCTATGAAGACTTGAATTCAATTGTTAGAAATGAAAATAATTTGTTTATTATAATCAAAACATGAAGTCAACCATAGGTCAACAGAGCTAAATCTATAGTTATAGAACTGCCTTAGAAGTTAACACTTATAAGGCATAGTTTTAATTAGGTACAGAGTTCCTAACTTAGCCCATAAGGTCTGAGTAATAGTGGTTTCACTAACTCTACTAATCACACTATTAAACAGGTAAAGAAAGATGGAACTTCAAGCAATTTCATCTAGTTCTTGCCTCCTATAGGAACACTAATATCAGTAGCCCAAGACCCATCAGGAGCAGCATCACATCTCTGTTGTAATAATAGTGCTCTCATTTTCGAGTGCTAGAGATTAAAATCTCCGGTACCATCCATGTCTCAACTTCAGGTTTTTGTGTAGTGACATATTAACAAGTATGACCACAAAATTAGAATGATACAGCACATAGAGTATTATTAATTCAAGTAGCTCAATAGAATTACAGAAAATATGACTTTCAAAATAAGGCAGGTGCAACCAAGTGCGCCTACTTATCATGAAATTCACACAATCACAAGTATTGCAGTCAACAAATATAATTGTCAATTTGAAATAGGTTTAAAGAGTGGTAACCCTGGATTCTACTACTCCCTCAGATTTCCAAATCCTAGCAGGAGATCTTGGACAAAGGAAAGTAATGGCCGATTACTTACTTTAATAACCAATAGCAAAATTAACAAGAACATTTAACAGGTAAGGCGAGAGTATAGAAAATACTAGAGTTTGAAATCTCAAAATTTCAGAATGAAGACAGCAATCTAAAAATACCAAAACTGAACCAAGAATCCCAATTTAAGCATAGGAACCCAACGATTCACAGTGACTCAGTAACACTTAGCAATGAGTCAAGAACTCAATAGGAACCAGGGTGATTTAACTCAAAACTCAGTGCAAGTTATAAGATCCACTAGAACTCAATAACGAGTCAGACCAGAATTACCAAAACTCTGTATAAACAAGTCAAAAACAAGCGAGAAGGTTTTGAATAAAATGAGACTTTTTTTTAATCTCAAAAAAATATACGGTCTCAAAAGATCTTGTAGATCTAACCCAAAATACCAAATTATCATTAAGTGATCCAACCAAAAGTTGAATCGAGATCAAACAAAAAATTTCAAAAACCAATTTCTTACGTAAACCTTTAAGAATGAACCAGATTTACCAATTGATAAAAAAAATTTAAAACTGCGATTTTCAAAAAAGAAAAAAGTTCTAAGTCAATTTTTTTAAAAAGATGCTCTGATACCACTTGTTGGTCCCAAAACGATACAAACCAGTTGATCAAAAAGTCGTAAAAACTCAATTGCAGAAAACTTAAAGAACACAAAAACATAAGACTTGTTTTGCACTAAAAGGGTTTGGATGTTCAGTCAAACAACATAATCACCCATTGAGCATATGTCAAGAGATATTGCTCTAGATCCACTAATCTCATCCAAGAAATAGTACAGAAATGTATGAAAAAATCATATATTTCTTCAAACGGCTCTTTATAACCTTTATATTACAAATCAATAACCAACATTCAGAAATTTCTCAAAGACTGTAGATAACATCCCTTATTCTTACTAAAAGAACATATATTACAGTACAAAAATCAAAGTTATAGATTTTCAGAAAACCCCTAACATACACAGAGAAAAGAACTATTCAACTAAAGCTGAAGACAAAAGTGAGGACCAAATGTATTATCTATCCATATCAAATGGTCAAATCCAGGGTCAAGATGAAGCCACATGTACGAAATATCACAACCTATTTAAAAGAGGCAAAAGCGTGTAACTTGAAAAACGTTTTTAAAAAATCGGTGTCAAATTCGATTTGAGAATTAAGACGACCCAACAGGCCAAGTAAATAGTGAGGCAACCCAATCATTTAACATCAATTGCTTGATGAAAAGCTTTTGTCAAAATGCAACATCCAGCTAGTCCGGTTGAGCTGTCGAGTGATTGTTGGCACCACTTTAATCTCTAGTGTTCCTTATTCCGACTACCATTTCATTTTCCAGCCTCAAGCAACAACAACCAGCATTCACCATCTCCATCAAAAACTGCTAAAGCAATCAATAGCATTAGCAAAAAATAGCATCTACAGTACCACAATGGCCACCGGTCGATTGTCATGCTTGGGTCTTGCTTTTATTGACATTGAAAATTTAATGGAGACAAGTTTTGAGGGTGATGTCCTACAGTCTTTTTTATTTAGATCAGTTGTACCATTACTTTTACCAAATTCTGGCTCAATAGTTTACCATAAAAGTGCTTGAATATCTCTTTGGGCTAGGCTCTTGGGTCATGAAGGCTGCAACCATTTATTTTAAAGTGTTTGGGATGCTTGGGTACTTTATTTGGGTTCTTTGTTTGATCTAAGAAACATAGACGTATTTTGAGGCGCCTTTGATGAGCTGTTGCAATATTTGAGAATCTACCAATAAATTAGAAGATTTTCTCAAATCATCAACGCACATTATTAACAAAAAGTTCTAATTGTGACTTCACATCTAATGTGTGGGCTTTATCTTCTAACTGGGGCACTCATTCTCCATTCTTCACGGATATTCTACAAGTGTTTCATAAAATGCTTAGTTTGAAACTCTCTTATTCAAAGGCTCAATTGGTCATTCAATTGCTCAAGGTGATCCATTCATCATAATTGTCTTATTATTGAAGGCAAACCCTAGCTTGTGGATTTTTAATGATTGATGAAGAACCCTTGCTCATGAATATCATTGAGGCGAGTAAGCAAGACCTCGCTACGATGAAGCTAACTTGTAAGACCTCATATCATTGAGGCAAGTCGGTTAGACTTCACAACAATGAATCCAACTCGTAAGACCTCATCTCATTGAGGTGAGTCAATAAGACCTTGTAATAACGAGGCGAACTCGTGAGACCTCATCTCATTGAGGTGAGTTAGTAAGACCATGGAAAAAAGGCTAACTCGTAAGACCTCATCTCATTTAGTCAAGTAAGTAAGACCTCGCAATGACGAGGTTAGTTCGTAAGACCTCATCTCATTGAGGCATGTCACTAAGACTTTACAAATGACGAGTATAACTCATAAGATCTCATCTCATTAGGGCGAATCAATAAGACCTGGCAATGATGAGGCCAACTAGTAAGACCTCATCTCATTAAGGCGAGTCCATAAGATCTTACAACGACGAAGTTAAATCATAAGACCTCGCAACGAGGAGGCTAATTCGTAAGACTCTTCTCATATAGATGAGGCTATGATATCATTTTTATTATTTCTAATGCAAGCATACAACATCGTTTACATTATCATCCACATACATACATATCACATCACATCATCTATATTAGATTTCCATTCTTAATGTACATTATGATTGCATTCATAAAGCCTACACTTCAACAGCACAATCTAAAGTTGTAAATACTACAACACTTAGGGCTGTAAGAGCTGTTGGCATAAAAAGCTCATTTTTCAGCAGAACAATCTAAGGTTGTAACTGTTTCAACAGATAGACAGAGCGCGCTATTCAGTTCCATAAAAGCTTGCTCTTTAGCAATACAATTTAAGGTTGTAAGTGCTACAATACTTAGACAAAGCCTGCTCTTCAGCGACATAAGAGCCTGCTCCTCAGCAACACAATATAAAGTAGTAAGTGTAGCAAAACTTAGAGAAAGCCCTCTCTTCAGCGGCATAAAAGGTTGCTCTTTAGCAGCACGATATGAGGTTGTAAGAGCTATAAAGACAAAATTCCACTCTTTATGGTCCTCTCCTCAGTCCATTTCATCTCAATCTCCTCTTGGCAAGCTCTTCACTCCTTGGTAGTTCAGTACATAACCAGGTCATCATGTCAGACCTTCTGGTTGGTCAGCACCTCAATGTTCACCTAAGCATAGTTCAAACAAATAAAAGAACTAAAATCTACTCTACATAAATGAACTCAAAACGTGCAGACGCTACTTGGAATTGGAAGAGAAGCTCTTTAACAAAGTCTGACTCGAAAAGGCTAGAGACATTGATCATACCTCATTCCTAAACCAACTTGTGATCGACCGACTTTCAAAAAGCAAGATCATAAGTACTCTGAGCTAGAAAATAAAGGCCGAAAAGAAGTAATAAAGTATAAAAAAGATATGCTTCTTTGACTTGCCCCAAGCGATGTGAAAGATTATCGTTTTTTTGTGCACACACACATACATATATATATGTTCTTAGGTTTTTAACATTATTGGCCCTACCTATTTCTTATATAGCTAATGACTTTTTGGACCCATATAACTTTTATGCAATGAAATGGTTGTTAAAACATAATTAACAATTGAAAACATTTAAAATACTCTTTAACTTATTATTCATTTTCTAAAAAGGTTATATCTATATAATAATTTATATTTTAAATAGAATATATTCAAATAAAATTTATTTTTTTAATTAATTTAATTTTCGGGTCAATCTTGGTTTAACCTCGGTTCGATCCGATCCTTGACTCTCTTCTTTTTCCAGGTCAATATTCGATTTGATTTTCAAAATATTGATAAGTATTGATGATTCTTTGGTCTTATCAAAATAGTTATATAAGTCATATCAACTCTGAAAGAGTCTAATTTACTTGATTGTAACTTTCCTTTTTGAATATTATGAATATGTGGCATTTGTTGTCAATAAAGATCATACTTGAGTTTTGAACCTCTTTATTTCTCTTCTTATATTTCTCTTATATTTCTTTAGTTTTATAACAAACATGTTTTTGTTTCTTCAATATTTATCTTTCATTTTCATTCTACAAATATTAGAGCCATGATTAAAAAAATAATAATAAAAATTTCTACCTATTATATTTGTTCTATTACTATTAAAAAAATTAGATTGTAACTAAAGATTCTCATTACTTTTTTCTTTCTCCATCCTTTTTTTATCAAAGATGGGTTTGAAATTGAATTATAAGATTTTATATAAAAAAGACTAATTTATAATTAAATTTGAATATATTGATGCATTGTTTACTTTTTAAAGGTATGTAATATTGATAATACTGAACAATAATTTTTTTTTTATCGAAGAATAATGAAATTTATATATCTATTATTCTTTCTATTATTTATTTAATTAAGGCGACTTAAATTTTGATTCTTTTAAAAATATTTTTAATTATATTGTGAGGAAAAAGGAAATTTTGGGAACTATCAACTTGCATGTGAGAATTTTACACTGTTGCACAAACTCTACGTTAATTTTGTTAGGTTTATATTTTGTATTGGCGATTTTGTGAACAAATTGACCAACTTGAACAATTATATAAGTTTAGGGACTAAATTGTAAAGTTTCATAGTTTGTAGGTTAGCTTAGGGTTTGGGGTTTCATATATGGAACATGAAGGATTCACACCGGTATTTCGCTAGCTACTCGCCGGAGTGATGCTCGAGCGACTGAAACAGAGACTGCCTCACTCGACCTTCACCGCACTGTCGCTCGAGCGAAGCAGTCTTCTCGCTCGAGCGACGTATTATTCGGCCATACCTAATTTTCTATTTTCGAGATTTTTACTTGGCCCATACAACCTATTTCGTCCAACCTATATATTGAAGCGGCACACTTCCTACGAACGGGAGGTTGAACATCATATTATTTAGAGAGAATGTATGCTTTACAAGAATCAAAGTTCAATCATTCCATTGTTCATGTGCCAATCATTGTGAAAACATCAAAGAGCCAAATCAAACACTGGATTGCATTCTTTGCTTGGGTCTGCTGCAAGATTATGTCGTCAACTGTGCTGCATTGAAGATTAAGGAAGAATATGAAGAATGAGGAGTACTTTGGGAAGATCTATAGGAGATAAAATGCGTAAAGAGTTAGGATTGGAGTTCGTATGCTCATTCCCGGAGAATTGCTTTACAAAGAAGAGTCGTGTTTGGTGTTCGTATGCACATTCTAGAAGGGCTGCTTCTTACTTCAGAGAGGAGATCAGAAAGCTTGTGTTGTCAACTTTACTGGTGGTCTGTAAGTGTATTATCAGTTTATAGTGGATCTTTGACTGACAAAGCGCCTGAAGTTTTTCCCACGTTGGGTTTCTCCGTGAACAATTCTGGTGTTGTTTACTGCTTTATTTATTGTTTTGATATAATTGCGGTATTCAAAGATAGACTAAATTGGATTGTTTGACTAATCACTTAGACATAATTAACTTGTGACTTGTTGCTAGTAAATTGATTGATAATTCCTCATTTACACCTAATCACCCCCTCGGTGTAGTTGGGTCGAATCTCGCGTTTCTCAATTGGTATCAGAGCCTAATATCGTGTCTTAACCCATATTTTGATTGTCTAGATGAGTAGCTCATTGTCTGTGCCTTCATATTTTGATGACAGTAATTATGCCTATTGGAAAATGTGTATGAGAGCTTTTCTTAAGGCTTTGGATGAACGTGTATGGATTTCTGTGCAAAATGGGTGGACTCCACCTTCAACAACTACTGATGTTGTAGTTACACTCACTGATATTTCTTTGTGGACTAAAACTAACTTGGATGAGTGTAGTTGGAATGGTAAAGGTTTACATGCTTTGTTTATGGTTGTGTCTCCTGAGGAATTTATGAGAGTGTCTATGTGTGAGACTACTAAGGAGGTTTGGGATATTTTCGAGACTACCCATGAGGGCACTAAGATTGTGAAAAACTCCAAATTACAAATGTTGATATCTAAGTGTGAAGAACTTAGGATGAACGATGATGAGAGGTTTGATGAGTTCTATGCTAAACTAAATGATATTGTGAACTCTAGTTTCAATTTAGGCAAACGGATCACCGAGTCAAAAATTGTTTGTAAGGTTCTTAGATCCTTACCTGAGAGGTTTAGACATAAGGTAACTACAATATAAGAGAGTAAGGACCTTGACGTCCTTAAAATAGAAGGACTCGTTGAATCCCTCCAAACCTATGAATTAACCTTAGCATAGCCAAAGAAATAGAAGTCTATTGCCTTGAACACCCGTAGGGAAGAAAACTCTGAGTGTAGTGATGTAGAGTCCCTTAGAGGTGAGAAGATATCCTACTTCGTGAAGAAGTTTAAAAAGGCCTTGAGGGATAGACCAAAACCACAACCTAGGCAGAGGAGTCCCCCTAGGAGATTTCATAAGGTAAAACGTGATAAGGGTGGTGGTAAAGGGTCTGGCGATGAGCTCCAGTCCGTTAGATGTCATGAGTGCCAGGGGTTTGGGCATTATAGGAATGAATGTCCTAATCTCAAGAGGAGCTCGACAAATGATAGAGGTAAAGCCTTAGTTACTGCACTGTCTGATGATGACTCTAGTGAGAGTGACCCGAGTGTGCAGTTTGAGTGTGAAAGTATGGAAGTACATGGCCTTTGTGTCTCTAATAGAGAGTGAATCTGATAAGGCTAGTGAAAAGATCGAGGTTGAGATCAGTAATAAGGCCTCAGATGATGAGGATAATCTTCAGGTTTTGTACCATGAGTTATATGAGGAGTGCCT
The DNA here is from genome assembly GCA_035079005.1 of Fraxinus americana. Lineage (NCBI taxonomy): Eukaryota > Viridiplantae > Streptophyta > Magnoliopsida > Lamiales > Oleaceae > Fraxinus > Fraxinus americana. The sequence continues at coordinate 10,202,728 of CM068719.1, forward strand.
TATGATTAAGAAACTCAACCATGCCCTACTTAAGAAGCTTGATTCATTGGAGCGAGAGAAAAAAAGACTTGCTGGTGAGCTTAAGGACTCGACCAGTTCCCTGAGTGAGTTGAGATGTATCAATGAGAGGTTAAAAGGGAAGGTTAAGACCCCCCACGAGGGACCTAGAAAAATCCAATTCTCAACTTGAGGTTTTCTCAAGTGGGACTAAGAAGCTTGATAGTCTTTTAGGTATGAACAAGCCAGCAAGTGATAGACGAGGTCTAGGTTATGTTAAGAACAATTCCAATTCTACTAGTACCTCTAACACTTCTTTCGTTCCTGCTTCTACTCGGACACAATTGCTAGAAATCCTAATCTTAGAGCTGAGCGTGTCATAGGACAGAGGACACCTAGGTCTTGTAAGAACAATGCACCTCAAATTTGTTTTCAACAATCGTATGTGTTTGAGCCTAGATTTGTACCCACTTGCCATTGCTGTAGTGCTTTGGGTCACATTAGGTCGAGGTGTTGTATGCGTGTGCACAGGGAGAGAAATCAGGATATTCCTAGTCAGGTCAATTCTCTTTCCAGTCAAGTTCTTCAGTTGATTGAGATGATTTCTCAATTGACTAGGGCTACCTTCACTGCTAAGAAGGCATGGGTCAAGATATTTGATCTTGACCGCATGGCATTCATTGGTACTTATGCACCACACTGATCCCATGTGCGGGCATCTGCATGCATCGACAATTACACTGGTGCATTTTGCATCCATCTTACACTTTGCATGTGTTTAATTGCTTTTTGTGTTTTGTTTTGTTTTTTAATTGCTGTCTGCTCTTTATTTATCTTGTGTGCTTGACATTTTTTTTACTGTTTGTGTGAGTATTTCATTCGAAATAAAAAAAAATCCAAAAAACTTTTAAAAAAAAGGTTTAAAACAAAAAAAAAAAACTAATTTTGTTATTTTTGTTTGGTTTGTTTTGTGGACTACTGCAACATGTGTATGAAACTTGACAATGCACGTTGAGTATGAATATGCATTTATCTGATGAATAGTCTGCATTCCATCACATGATTGTTGTTTTATCTAGAGTATTTAGTATATGTCCACTCATGTATTCTTTGCACCGCACACATTATGACCATTTAAATAGGTCTTGACCGCATGTATGAGACTTGGGATGGCTGTCACTTGTTGATAGGGTGACTCTGAACTGGAATTGGCTAATTGTGTTAGACATAAGCTCATACATATACCCCCTATTGATTAAACATAATGTATGCTCATTATCTTAATGTTATTTTTCGAGGCTATTTGACTCGAGCAATTAAGCCTGCGGGGAATCTCTATACCTGGTGCCTATGGTCAACTGATTTGGGCTATCGGCCCAAAGCTCGCTACAGGGGTCACTTAGTTGCTCAATGAATTAGAACCTGCACTTAAGATGAAATAAAATGAAAAATTTATGATGAGCCGAATAAAATATTTGTACAAAAAAAAACACATGTTTATGTTTAGGGGGAGAAAAAGAAAATTTTGGATCATGTCAGACGAGTTTTTTGTATAGGTCCTAACGTGATTAAAAGTTTGACTTTCATAAGTAGGGGATAGACATATTGACAGTGATTTTTTGGCGTGTCCCTTCTCACAAAATTAAGGTTTGGAGTCCGATTTACGTGGAATTAGTGACACATTACACACGTGAATCACATATACAACTTACTCCGATTAAACTTGATCTATGTGGGTGGGGCAGCACTTACACTCTTAAATTTTCACATATTTATGTTCAACTGTATTTTCTCGTTGACCAACATGTTGAAGTGCATGCTATATGTTTATTTTGAAAAAATCGAGTGGTGCTAAAATTGAAAGTTTTGAAAAAAGTGCTATTTTTGTCATTTCTGGTAATCTGTGCTTAAAAGTGTATTTTTCAAATATTTGATGCTAATTCTGACATTTGAGCTTTCGCTCGATTTTCACTTGAATATCGCTCGAGCGAGCATTTCAGAATGATTTCGCTCGAGCGAAGGTCGCTTATAAGGTACGATTCCAGCCTCATTTTTACTCTTTTTTTTTTTTTTTTTTTTTTTTTTTGCATTTTTCTTCCCCAAACTCGATCTTCATTCATCGAATATTGACACATTCTTACACTTCAAGTGTTGGACAACTATTTTGGGACTCTTGAACATCAATTTGTCCACTCAATTCTTCAAATTTCAAAGGTAAAACTCTAAAACCCTAGTTTTGACGTTTTTTGGGATTTTATGATTTTCTTGGTTATTTACTGTAATTAGTCACTTAACTTCACATGTTTTGAGTTGGTTAATGTTTAGAGATTGCTATTTCATCAATGTGATTCAATTTTTACATGTTTTTGATAATTTTGGCCATTGCTTGAATGTTCTTCATTGCACTTGATATTTTGGGCTTATTTTTGTCGATTTTGAAGGAGCTTGGGATATGATTAGTTGTTGGATTTGTTGATTCTGGTGCTAGGGTGTTGGGTTAGTCATGGGTGTGGCCAATTGTACTTTGAATTTCACGAATTTACATTGCCCTCACAGTGTTCGATGAAATGCCTCTTTTGTTTGATCGTGTGATTTTGGCCATGATTTTGCACACATGAGTCATATTCCGTCCCACGCACACTCCCATGTACTGACATGTCGATTTGGGGTTGATATACGCTAAATTTTGATTTTGGTGACGTGACATTCACATTGCACCTTCGTCCTGCAGTCACTGCACTATTTTACATGTTTGAATTGTTTTACATGCATGTGACATTTTTGCATCGATTTGTGTGCTTTAACACATTTTTGTATTGTTTTGCGTGTTTACTTCACTTTCACATCATTTTTACGCATTTTCATGTATTTGAATGCGTGGCCGCTCGTGTGGTCTACATTCTCTTTCGTAGCATATCTTGACATGTTTGTTCTACAATCATGTTCCAAATGCCGCCGAAGAGAGCCAGGACCACCACTCGGTAGCTCAGTGGATCTACTCTGTATAATCGGACGCAGTTTATTTCTTCCACTACTTTCGAGGTGTTTACTTCTCAGTTCTCTCATCGTCCAGTCCTCGTAGAGCGTGAGGTTATCTTAGGTGACTTATCCTCGGATATTGCTGCCATTTCATTTCTCAGGGTTGGGACTCTTTATTGACTGGGTTGGTTCTCCCTCCCAGTCTATTGCTTCAGGAGTTCTTCGCGAACATCCACGAGGTTTGCAATACTTCTTTTAGAGTCTATTTTAGAGGTTGTACTCTTAGGCTCTCTCTTGATGTTCTGGCCGAGTCTCTTCATATTCCTTAGGTTTTACACCCGATTTTTCCTTACCTTTCGGCTGCATCTGGTCCTTCCGACTATGTAGTTTATTCTACTCTTTTTGATACCCCACTGGCAGGGGGTTCAACTCTGTAGTTTATTTTACTCTTTAAGTATACATATATGGTTATAATTGTTTATATGATAAAGATGTACAGAAGAATTTTGTGTGATCACAAAGTAGCATTCAAAATAAAAGAAAATCTATAAAAATAACTGTCGAATTAAAATTTCGTGATATGAAGTGTCAAATAAACAAAATAAAATTTTATTCAACAAACAGAAGTAAAAGATATAACAATATTATATGAATTATATTTATATATACATAATACATCAACAAATAAATGTCACGTCGAAGAGCGAACTTTTATTAACTCTATCACACCTTTTTTTCCTGCCTTGCGTTCTCTATGAAACATCCTCACTAATTTATTTTGTTTGTTTTTGGTTGGTTTACTTGGAGAAGACCCACATTTGGAAATTCGATCAAAATCTCGTTTAATTGTGAATTTTGTTCATTGAACGCCAAAGATCATTGTAATACCCCAAACTTTACGTTACATATTTGGCCAATATGATTCATGCATGCTATTTACAATGTCATTTTCATCCATTCCCCTAATTGCTTTCTTTTAAAATGGTATATTTGATTTTTGAGAGCATAAGATCTTTATATGGTGTTAGTCTTTGACTCCTCAACCTAGGTGATAAATTCTACATTGAGCGATGATAGAGAAGCTAGGTTAATCTAGATGTGGAAGATTGACTTGTTAAGAAATTGGAATCTAAAAAGCTGAAATTAGTATCGGTAAAAGTTTTAGCTTTCCATTCGGTTGATTAAGGTCACCATAAACTCTAAATGAGTAATTGACATATTTAGGACATGAAGCATGAAGTAACATGATCACTATACAGTAATATGGGTTTTGTATGACGTTATAAATGTTGAGGTGCGAATTGTTGAAATCGGCTGATAATCGGGTGTCAATCGGGTAAGTAATTAAAGGAACGGTTGAGGAAGTAATGCTATAAAATATTTTAGGATCTTAGGGCAAGTAAATTGGATTGTAAACACATTAAAATAAGCCAAGGATAATTGATTTTTACCTGCAATGATGTGTACAAAATCAGATTGTAACTCCAAGAGACCACCTCATGCTTAGTCACCTCCTACTTGTTGATTCATCCTTGTAATGGTAGATTCCTTCTCCCTTAAGCATTAGAAACGTCTACCAGTTCTTTAAGACTTCAAATATGTTATATATTATCTTTAAATCTCGTACAAACCGTCCAAGGATTGGTACAAGATCAGAATGTAACTGGAAGAAGACACATCCTACTTAGCATGTGATGATTTGTCAAGTTAACCTCAAATTCCTTCACCTTAAGGCTTCTATCACGTCCTCTAAAGCCTTTTCACTTTATATTGGATAGGTATATGTCTTATTAGTCACATAAGGATCCAAATATGGGAAAGGAAGAGTGAAGTATGGCTGCAAGAAACCACCTCATGCTTGGACACCTCATGCTTGGAAGATACTTGTCATTTAACTACCAATTTCTTCATGCTTAAGTATCCAGCACGACCCCAACCCTTTAAAACTCTATAAATACCCCATATTAAAGTATTTTATCCTTCAAGTTATCCCCAAATGAACCCAAGTGAAAGGGAAAGCAAAAGAGCTAAAGAGAAGTAGAAAAACGGAAAGCTGGAATTCTGGACAGCTGAAGTTGTTCACTATTTTGAGGTTTGTCTTTATTATTTTTGAAGGTCTTGTAGTCTCTTGAACCTATGGACTTCTCTATGATCATGTTGGGGGTGTTTTGATGATTTAATAATGACAAAACTGGGGTAATTGGTATCAAGAACCTGAGCTAACTCAATAAGGACAGAAAGTTATTGTTGCTGGATTTTAGTTATATAACTTTTGATCTTATGTTGTACCTTGAAAGGAATGTATTTGTATCACTTTGACTGTTCTTATATAAGAGTTATAAGTATAGAAATGATCTCTAATAGGTTGGAATCCATTTTTTTGAAAGTCTTGTTCAAGTGAAATTCCAAACAGTCATAAGAAAAAAATGTTCGATTTGGTGGTTGTAAAAAGGAATGTCTTCAAAGCTGTAAATCCTACATTTGTGTCTAATCTATGGCATGATTACCTTTACCTATGTGTTATAGAAGTGTGGTAAAAATTTGGGAATTTTTGGATAATGTTAAGGGGGTGAAAAAGGATTGGAAAAAAGACTTGGACAGCAATGTAAACCTGAAAACAGATTCTGCCCACTTGTGTATTTAGCTTAGATTCAGCCTTTACATGTCCATTAATTATCTCTTAGGCTGGAAAATGGATTTTAAGGAGTGTTAGGTTGTTAAACAATAATTGGATGACGTTGACGTAATTGGACTCGAGAAATAGTGTGATTTATGGGACTAGTTCGCAATGTAATCGGTAACTTGAATTGTTAATGTTATCTAAAGTATGTTGGCATGAATGGATGTAGTATGGGATTGTGTGTACGTTAAGATTATCAAATTTAGGATTGTGTTTAATATTAAATGGTAATACAAGTGATTTGCTGACTTTAAGTGGGAAAGAGAATTAATTTACACCTTATAGAAAGATCACACACAAGAGCAGAAAGGTAAGTAAAAATCCATTTGCAATTACAATGCAAGAATATAGAATTTGTGATACAGTAATGTTGAATATTTATATACTTTTAATAAGGAGCTCATTCTATATGATATGAGGTTGTGATTATTGAGTATGTGGTTTCAGAATACATTGACATCGATTTTGAGTAAGTATGTCATTCACGAGCATTTTCATATGCATGCACGACATATGTCCACGATTGAAAATCTAGCATGCACAACATGGTTTCAAATTGAGTTTCCTCAAAAATATTTTGTTGACCACTACTAGGGCACCGAGGCATATGAGAGATATGCTTATATGATATGTTTTTGGCATTGCGGGTGATACTTCCTCGGTGATTGCAAAGGTAGATAGGAGATAGGCCTTTGTTGATCATGGGAGGGTGGACCACTCGATCGTGCCCTCATGATATTATGATTATTGGCACTGCTTGGTGGGAGACTTCTTGGGTGATCATAGGGGCAGTTAGGAGATGGGCCTCTAGCAGTCACGAGAGGATGGTCCACTTACCGATGTCAGTGTCATATTGGCCATTTGATTATTGATATTGATATTGATGTTGCCCAGAGCTCTATCCGGTGCATAGTAGGTGGGTCAAGGGCCCAATGAAATGAAAGATTTCAAAAGAGATTATTTCGAGTAGACTTTGATGAATGTTTAAACATGATACAACTTTATCATGGCATGATGTCATATACCATTATTACCAACACTCATGACATGCATGATTTTTGCTTAATAAGCATTAGCTTATGTAGTTCCTGCATTGTAGGTAAGCATGTGACTTCTTAGAAAGCTTGGCTAACTGTGGAGCTCCTACGGGGTTTTAGATTTCGATGCACATGGATGACGACCTGTAGGGTTATTTTGGGGATTTCAGTTGTATTATTTTGGGAATCCTGTATGACGTTTGAAATGACATGTAGATATTTTTATAATGTTAGAATAAATATGTTGGATTATAATTTTATGATCTGTGGTTTCGGATATACTTTAGGAGAAGCTTTTATATTCAAATAAAAAAAATATGGGAGATTTTGACAGTGTCTAGAGTATGGTTATCTATATGAATGGGGTGTGACAGAAGTGGTATCAAAGCAGGTTATAATTCTGTAGATTGTCCATGTACATGATCTCGGAGTACGAAAGAGCACAGCTAAGCCAGTAAGTTTTATTATAATCATTTTGCATGTTTCATGAATAATATCGGCCAATTTTTATTACAACTATTTTATAAACAGATATCACAGTCATGGTAAGAACTAGAGGTGAAGGCAGTGGAGAAATTAGAAATCCAAAGCAGAAAGCAAGTGGTACAGATAATAGGGATGTGGTTATTGATAGACTTACGGAGTTGGTAGAGCGCCAGGCACAACAAATTCAGTAATTAATGCAACAAAGAGAAAGGGGAGAACAACAAAGGGCTAAATTTGTGCAACCACCCTAAAGAGCGGAACCCATTGAGGCAGTTGGGAAAAGATTTAGAAAATTAAACCCTCCAATATTTGAGGATGCATTAGACCCAACAGCAGAGGATTGGTTAAGAACTTTAGAAAATATGTTTAGATACAGTAGAGTCTCAAAAGTAGAGAAAGTGGTTTGTGCATCCTTTATGTTGAGAGGTAGTGTTGGACATTGGTGGGAAACAATGAGTAGTATTGAAGAGGTAAATGCCATGACTTGGGATAGATTTAAAGAGTTATTTCATAATAAATATTTTATAGCCCCAGTTTGAGCCATGAAGATGAACGAATTTATATAGCTGAGACAAGGAGGAATGACAATGGGAGAATATATTCGTAAGTATGAACAATTATCTAGATTTGCAGCCCACATGGTTAATACCGACGTACTTAAAATAGAAAGATTTCTTGAAGGATTGAGGCCAGAATTATATAGAGATGTAAACATGGCAGGAGTCCAATGTATGTCATACTCACAAATAGCAGAGAGGGCATTAGTTGCAGAACAAGCTGAACAAAGAATTAGTCATGCTCAGGAGGCTCGACGACAGTTTAGACAAGGTCAGGGACAGAGTTGGCCTAGAAATGAGAAGAAAAGAGCATTCCAGGGATAAAGTCAGAGACCTAAGTTTCAACCAAGGCAAGGACAGCAACAGTGGGATCAGAGTAAGCGTCCAAAAATAGATCAAGGCAAAGCCCCCAACACAAGCATCTTGTCCCAGATGTGGTGGGCAGCATACGGGAGCATGTCATGCGGAGACTAGGACATGTTATGTTTGTGGAAATATGGGACATCTTGCTAGAGCATGCCCAAGTAATCCCAATCCTATAGAGCGGAAGAAGGTACCAGCTAAGGTGTTTACTCTTACAAGATCGAATGCCGAGTCGAATCCGTCAGTTGTGATAGGTAAATTCTCTACCTTTGACATTCCAGCGATTATACTATTTAATTCTGGAGCTACGCATTCATTTGTGTTTATGGAGTATGTGAGTAAGTTGGGTAGGATACCTGATGTAGAAGAAATTAGTTATTACGTGACTATTCTATCAGGAGAGGTCCAACAAACTAATTTGATTTTAAAAGCATGTATGATTATTTCAAAAAATCGAGAACTCTATGCAGATTTAATTGTGTTAGATATGAGAGATTATGATATTATTTTGGGGATGGATTGGTCATCAAAATATCATGCTACTATAGATTGTAAGAAGAAGTCAGTAACATTTCGACCTTTGGAAGACGAACCATTCACATTCAATGGGATTGGAAAATATTTCAGATTCCGAATTGTATCGGCGTCGAAAGCGCAAAGGTTACTAAATAGTGGTGTGAAGGTTATTTGGCAGGTGTCAGGGCAATTGAGGCACAACATAATCTAAATCTTAGTGATGTACTAGTGGCCAAGAGTTTCCCTAGGTATTTCCTGATGATTTACCTGTAATCCTATCGGATCGTGAAATTGAGTTTGTAATTGATTTAATTCCAAGAACATCTCCAATTTCCGAAGCCCCATATAGAATGGCCCTATCTAAATTGAAAGAGTTGAAGTTACAATTACAAGAGTTGTTTGACAAAGGTTTTATCAGGCCTAGCTTTTCACCATGGGGTGCACCAGTATTATTTGTTCGGAAGAAGGATGGTACCATGAGGTTGTGTATAGATTATCAAGAATTGAATAAAGAAAGAATTAAGAATAAATATCCATTACCGAGGATTGATGATTTGTTTGACCAACTTCAGGGTGCGGCTATATTCTCGAAAATTGATTTGCGATTTGGTACCAGCAATTGAAGATAAAGGAGGATGACATTCCTAAGACAACATTTAGTACAAGATATGGTCATTATGAGTTTTTGGTGATGCCATTTAGGTTAACAAATGTCCAGTGGCTTTTATGGATTTGATGAATCGGGTATTTAAGCAATTTCTCGACAAGTTTGTTATTGTATTTATTGATGACATCCTTATTTATTCTCGTACTAGGGAAGAACATACTAAACATTTGAGGATAGTACTTCAGGTGTTAAAGGACAAGCAGTTATATGCTAAGTTTAAGAAATGTGAATTTTGGTTAGAAAGAGTCGTATTTTTGGGGCATGTAATATCAGGTTAGGGTGTATCGGTTGATCTAAGTAAAGTAGATGCTATTAATAATTGGCCACGACTTACAAATCCTTCAGAAGTTCGAAGTTTTATGGGTTTAGCTGGATATTATCGTAGATTTGTGGAAGGATTTTCAAAAATAGCTTTTCCTTTAACGAAATTTACTAGAAAGGGTACGGAATTTGAATGGACAAATGCTTGTGAGCAAATTTTTCAGGAATTGAAGAAAAGATTGACTTCTACCCCTATCCTTTCAATTCCAAATGATACTAGGAACTTTGTGGTTTATAGTGATGCTTCCAAGAATGGTTTAGGATGTGTATTGATGTAAAATGGTAAAGTTATTGCATATGCATCTAGGCAACTCAAAGAGTACGAAAAGAATTATCCTACACATGACTTAGAGCTTGTCGCCGTTGTCTTTACACTTAAAATATGGAGGCATTATTTGTACACGGAAAAGTGTGAGATTTATACTGATCACAAAAGTTTGAAATATTTGTTTACACAAAAGGAATTGAATATGAGACAAAGAATGTGGTTAGAGTTAGTAAAAGATTATGATTGTGTAATCAATTATCACCCAGGAAAAGCAAACGTTGTAGCTGATGCGTTGAGTAGAAAATCGATATCTAGAGCCCATTTGGTACACATTAAAATGAGAGAATGTATTTTTTTAAAGTGATGTGATGGAGAATATGTGGTTGAAAAAGAAGGAAAAGTTATTGATGTGATGGAAAATATTATTTTATTGAAAAATGTGTGGTTGAAAATGAGTAGAAGAATGAGAATGAAAAAAATAATGTGGCCCAAACATGTGCCTAAGGTTGCAACTATGAGTCTGACTCAAAAACCAGTATTGGTGGACTTACAGAAAATGGATATTGAAATTGTATCACCAAGAATGGTGGAAGCTAAACTTGTAGCATTGACACTTCAGCCTACTTTATTAAATAGAATCCAGCAAGGACAATGGAAAGATGATTATTGTTCCAAGGTGAAGAATGATATACATGATGGAAAAGTTTTAGACTTTCAGATATCGAAAAATGGTATCTTGCAGTTTAGAGGGCGATTATATGTACCTGATGTAGAGAATATCCGAGGTGAGATTTTAGCTGAAGCACATACGACACCTTATTCTATTCATCCGGGTGCTACTAAAATGTATAGAGACTTGAAGTTGCATTATTGGTGGCCGATTATGAAAGGTGAGATAGCGGAATATGTGGGACAATGTTTAACATGTCAACATATAAAAGCGGAACATCAAAGGCCGACAGGAACCTTACAACCATTACCCATCCCAGAATGGAAATTGGAAAGAATCATAATGGACTTTGTCGTGAAATTACCAAAAACGACTAAAGGATACGATAGTATTTGGGTTATTGTGGATAGGTTGACTAAATCGGCTCATTTCATTCCAATTGGTTCTACTTATTCCATGGATGGCTATGCTCAGCTTTATGCACAAGAAATAGTTAGACTTAATGGAGTGCCATTATCTATTGTTTCCGACAGAGATTCTAGGTTTTTATCTCTCTTTTGGAAGAGTTTACATAAGGCTTTGGGAACAAAGTTATCTTTTAGCACAACTTATCATCCTCAGACTGACGGACAATCAGAAAGAACAATACAAATATTAGAAGATATGTTAAGGTATTGTGTATTAGATTTTCAAGGTCAGTGGAGTAAATTTTTACCTTTGGTAGAATTGGCATAGAACAACAGCTATCAGGCTACGATTGGAATGGCTCCTTATGAAGCATTGTAAGGTAGGAAATGTAGATCTCCTGTTTGTTGGGATGAGGTTGGAGAAAGAAAACTACTGGGACCAGATATAGTTTGTGAAATGGTTGAGGTTGTGATGCAAACACGTCAACGGATGCAAACGGCTCAAGACCGATAGAAAAGTTATGCGGATCGAAGAAAAAGGATAGTGGAATTCATGGTCGGAGACCCAATATTTTTGAAGGTAGCACCACTGAAAGGAGTTAAGTGATTTTGAAAGAAAGGGAAACTAAGCCCAAGATATATTGGTCCTTTTCCTATTGTCGAAAGAATTGGAAATATTTCCTACAAACTTGATCTTCCTTCATCAATGTCTCAAGTGCACAATGTATTTCATGTATCTATGCTAAGAAAATACATTGGAAATCCTTCTCATATATTGAAGAACGAACCGATGGAGATAAAACCAGATTTGACTTTTGAAGAAAAATCGGTGGAGATTCTTCAACAAGAGATAAAGCAGCTTACAAGCAAGAAAATTCCATTGGTTAAGGTATTGTGGCGAAATCAGTCAACAAAAAAGGTCACTTGGGAAAGAGAAGATGAAATATGAGTTAAATATCCTGAACTTTTTGGTAAGTAAATTTCGAGGACGAAATTTTATAAGGAGGGGAGGATATAATACCCTGAACTTTACGTTACATATTTGGCCAATATGATTCATGCATGCTATTTACAATGTCATTTTCGTCCATTCCCCTTATTGCTTTCTTTTAAAATGGTATATTTGATTTTTGAGAGCATAAGATCTTTATATGGTGTTAGCCTTTGACTCCTCGACCTAGGTGATAAATTCTACATTGAGGGATGATAGAGAAGCTAGGTTAATCTAGATGTGGAAGACTGACTTGTTAAGAAATTGGATTCTAAAAAGCCGAAATTAGTAACGGTAAAGGTTTTAGCTTTCCATTCGGTTGATTAAGGTCACCTTAAACTCTAAATGAGTAATTGACATATTTAGGAAATGAAGCATGAAGTAACATGATCACTACATAGTAATATGGGTTTTATATGACGTTATAAATGTTGAGGTGCGAATTGTTGAAATCGGTCGATAATCGGGTGTCAATCGGGTAAGTAATTAATCGGGTATGTTCCAGATTTACAAAGAAATTTGATTTCCTTAGGGGTTTTAGATGACCTTAACTTTGACATTTTGATCAATAAAGGATACATTAAAATCTTTAGGAGCGCTCAATTGATAGTAGAAGCTCCCAAGAGACATGGCCTTTACATTTTACAAGCAAAAAATTTTTTGGAGTCCACTTCAGCAGTAATCTCAGTCCCAAATGATAAATCACAAATATGGTACAAAAAGATTGGGCCATATTAGTGATAAAGGCCTTCAGATTTCGAAAAAAAAAAGGGTGCTTTTGGTAAAGATAACATTGAAAAATTGAGTTTTTGTGACTTCTGCATTTTAGGAAAGCATAATAGACTACCTTTTCTACTTGGAATGCATAAATCTATCTCCATACTTAAATATTTGCATGCTGGTCTTTGGGAACTAGCATCTGTATATACATATTCTGGTTATAAATATTATTTGCTTGTCATTGATGATTTTTCAAGAAAAAATTGGACTTTTTTTGCTAAAATCAAAATCTGACACTTTTAATGGTTTTAAGGAATGAAAGCTTTTAATTGAGAACCAAAATGATAAGAAAATTAAAGTTTTGAAAGCTGATAATGGTTTGGAATTCTGCAATTATGAGTTTGATGAATTGTGCAAATTATCTAGTATGTTAAGACATAGAACAGTCACACACACACCACAACAAAATGGCTTGGCTGAAAGAGTGAATAGAACTATTCTCGATAAAGTTAGATATATGTTGTTGTGTTCTGGCCTGCCTAAAATTTTTTGGGGTGAAGCAGTTAAGACTGCTAATAGATGCCCTTCTAGTGCTATAGACTTTAAGATACCTGAAGAGAAATGGAGAGGAAAACCTGTTGACTTTAGTAACTTGAGGGTTTTTGGGTGTGCAGCCTCTGCACATCACACTACAGGTAAATTGGAACCTAGAGCCCTTAAGTGTGTTTTTTTGGGCTATGGGGAAGGGGTTAAAGGCTATAGACTATGGATTAGAGAGCTTAAAGGCTATAATGTCATTATAAGTAGAAATGTGGTATTTAATGAGGATGACCTGCCCTGTTTTAAGTCTGAAAAACAACCTGCAGACCTTTTAGAGACTTCTGACAAATCTAAAAATGTTAGGAAAAGGGTTAAGATTGAGGTGGAGCAACCCGGGAATGGTTCTGATCAATCTGCCCCTCAAAATGGTGGGGAACCTGAAGCTGAAAATGAACCTGTTGAGGTTCCTGAGGCTGATTTAGAGACTGAACAACCCCTAGTTGATTACCAACTTGTTAGAGATAGGGAAAAAAGGACTATTAGACCTCCAGCTAGGTTTAAAGATGATGTTTCCTTGCTATCGTATCATGATATGATTGAGGAAGAACCTGAATCCTGTGAAGAAGCTTTGAGTAGCAAAGATTCCAAACATTGGCTCGTAGCCATGCAAGATTGAAATGGAAACTCTTAACAAAAATAAAACATGGATTTTGGTAAAAAGACCTGAGGGTAAGAGGGTTGTAGTTTGTAAATGGATTTTTAAAATTAAAAGAGGTAAACAAAGCGAGAATGACATAAGATACAAAGCTCAATTGGTAGCAAAAGGTTTTACTCAAAAAGAAGGGGTTGATTTTAATGAAATATTTTCACCTGTAGTAAAATTTACTACAATTAGAGTCATTCTTGCTTTGGTCACCCAATTTAATTGGGAATTAGACCAATTAGATGTAAAAACTGCTTTTCTAAATGGAGATTTAAATGAAACCATTAACATGAGACAACCTAGGGGATTTGAAGTAAACAAGAAAGCTGAATTAATATGCCTTCTTAAGAAATCCTTATATGGCTTAAAACAAGCTCCAAGACAATGGTATAAAATATTTGACAATTTTGTACTTGGACTTGGGTTTAAGAGAAGTAACTTCGATACTTGTCTTTATTGCAAAGGTAATGGCGGATCCATTTCACTTTACCTACTCTTTTATGTGGATGACATGCTATTAGCAAGTCATGACATAAAAGAGATTGAGGCAATTAAAGACAAACTAAAATCTGAATTTGAAATGAAGGACTTTGGTCCAGTTAGAAAGATTTTAGGTATGGAAGTTAAGAGAAATAGGAGAGAAGGCACACTAAGTCTTAGCCAAAAATCCTATATTTTGAAATTATTTAGTAGGTTTACTATGGCTGAATCCAGAAGTGTTAGTATCCTCTTGGCTAATCATTTTAAACTATCAAATGATTTATGTCCTAAAACAAAAGAAGAGTTTGAAAGAATGGCACAAGTTCCTTATTCTAATGTAGTTGGGTTTGTAATGTATCTCATGGCGTACTCTATACCAGATTTGACATATTCTGTAAGTGTTTTGAGTAGATATAAGTCAAATTCAGGTAAAACACATTGGGAAGCCATGAAATGGCTTCTTAGGTACATTAAGGGGACCTCAAACTTGGGGATTCTGTTTAGAAAACAAGCTAAATGTGTTATTTTGAAAGGGTTTATTGACTCTTATTATGCAAATGATAGGGATAACAGAAAATCTACTTCATCATACATGTATACTTTGTGTAATTCTTGTATAAGCTGGAAATCTCAACTTCAAAAGATTGTGGCTTTGTCTTCAACTGAGGCTAAATACATTGCATTCACTGATGTTATCAAAGAAGAAATTTGGTTAAAAGTGTTAATGAATTTGGTTTTGTTAAAGAAGTTGTTCTTTATTCTGATAGTCAATCTGCAATTCATTTAAGTAGAAATCCTGTTTTACATAATAGATCTAAGCATGTTGATGTTAGATTTCATTTTATTAGAGATATTATTTCACAAGGTGTTGTGAAATTTGAAAAGATATCTACTAATTACAACCCTGTCGATGTAGGTACTAAAGTTCTACCTTTAAACAAAGTCCTGGACTGCTCGACCTTGCTAAATGTTGCACCTTGCTGATATGTGGATGCTGTAAATCTGTGTTATGAATAACCATTGATGAATATGAATCATTGTACCAAGGTGGAGTATGAAGGGAAAAATGGCACAATGATGCAAAAGACCATTGGGTCTAATTGAACTGGCCCACCTGGAATTGAAGCCCTGTACAATTTTCTGTTGGTTTACTTGGTGCAAGAAAATGTCTTTATCTAAAGCTGAAACCGTGTTTTCACTTACCTGGTTTTTTGGACGCCTTAGATGTCACCATGTGTCGCCTCCAACGCTGTTGGATTGGTGACTATTGAGTGGCTCATTTAAAGGGGGCTTCTAGGGGTTGAGAGTTAACCTTTGGCTTCGAGACTCTTCTATTTTGCTCTCATCTACTAAGCCGTTTTTCTTCGAGATCTCTTCTTCTTCTGTTTTGATTTCTGATTTTCTCTCGATAATGTGCAATGTTGTGTGATTTCATTGTTTGAGTGTTGGTTCTTGTGTGAACCGTGTGCTATTGTTGAAGAGAGTTCTTGTATTTGTGAAATATTTGTCAAGTCTGAGTGTCTACCTTTGTATTTCTACTTTGGGGCTTGATTCAAGGATAAATGGTTGTTTATTCTTGAGGTTGAAGCACAGACTATGAAGTGTAGCCTGTGGGCTTCGTTCGTTCATTTGAATAAAGATACGTTTCTCTCATTTTGCAGTTTATTGTTCTCGGTTTTTACAGATTCTTTTTTATTTATATTTAGTACATATTATACTTGATTTGTGAGCTAATCCTGTGAACTCCTCCCAACATAGTTAAAATTTTTTAAGATTATTATTCGATCAACAAAAAATAATAAACTATTTTAAAATTATTTAGGTTTGACATTGCATCATTATGTGCTATAATCAAGATGTGGTAAGAATAAGTGGTAGAAGAGCAAGTAATTAATAATTGAATTCTAATAGAAGAATATATGAAATTTTTAAATTTGAATTCATAGCACTAAATTGTCTAAATTAATTTGCACGCTGGTCGCACAATTGGATAGAAATGCAAAAAATAATGTTGGTAAGTTTTTGTAAGGAATTTTGGAGAGCACGATTGATAAATTAGATTCAACAAATAACGTTTATAATTTTTGTAAAAAAATCTCGGAACGTGCTTGATAAGTAAAACTTAGAAATATGTCGTGAATGTTGGAATAGTCTCTCAGAGGCAAGATTTGTTTCCAAGTATAACAATATATTCTTGTTGCAAATAAATGTGATTTATTATACAATATTAATATCTATTTTTGAGCAAACATTTAAATTCCATCAATCACTTAATATACAAGTTGGGTGTTTACGTAGAGAAGTATAGTTTGGTAAAACTTATGTTTTGATGGAGAATTAATTTAGTTCACATATGATGAACATCGGTTGCACCCTAAACTGTAACAGTCCGAATTCGAAACATTCTATTTCTAGCGAAGTTGTAGCCCTTTGAATTAGTTTTTCAATTCACTTAAAATCACTTCAATCGGATATCACAAGATAACGTAATGGTCAAAATACTAACTGCTGTATAAAGACAAAACATTTGCACGCGAAGACAACTTTCTTTATTCGATTGGAACTCTTTTGAAAGTCAATTTGTATGTAATTTTCAACCAATTTTCGACTCCTACAAACACATAACAGCAGAATACATATTGGGGACCTCTCATATACATCTCATACTCCAATATTCATCAATTATTATCATCAAAGGAGAAAAATTCATAGTTTTTATGAGAGAATTGAAGGGGATTTGCAAGAATTCAATCAAGTGAAGATTCAAACCTGATTTTTGGGCAAAGAAGAGAAGGCGTAAGTGGAGATTCATCAAAAAACCATTGAAGAGATACAAAACTTCAAGATTCATCTTAATCTTCTCATTTTATCAAAAATTCGGGTTATGTCTTTTCACATAAATATAATTTCAATATATTAGGCTAGTTTTATATGTTGCTAGGATGAGATGAACCATTGTTATGATATTTTTAATTTTTACTTAATTATTTTGAGTTTAATTTGAATTTATTTGTAAATGTTTATTATCATGTTTATCGTTCTTTTCAATTGCTTGATCACCAGTTGAATTATTAGTTGATTTTATTGTTATCAAGAGAGACAATAGGGTTTAAGCACAATATAATAAATATTGTAAGGTTCGATAGATGGTAGAAATATATCTCTATACTTTATATGGTTTCAATAGGTGTTCTAGTACTTGTTAATGCATTTATCATATTTGTGTTTTTCATCGAAAGATAGAAGGGTCACATGAGGGAATATATTTGATCGCTACCGAGAGAGGCTTTCAATTAGATAGGAACGTCGACCAACATGAACAATTTCAAATTGTCACTTTAATTGTTACACTAAAAATAGAATAATAAAAGGGATTCGACATCTTATTAATGTATCTCACATATTTGAAAAACATATTTACTTACTTTTATTAGTTTAATTGATAATTTAGGGATTAGTATAAAAAAATCACAAAATATGTTTGCTATTCGATTAAAGTTGCAATTAATTTTAACTCGATCAAATACGTAGTTCTCGTGAATTCGACACTCTACTAATCCTTCTATTACTTGACCACAATCATGTACACTTACGAATTTTCAAATGATCAAGTTTTTGGCGCTGCTACCGGGGACTATTGTATTAAACCATAAGGTAAAGAGACAAGACAAATATCTGAAATTTTGTTTCACAATAGTTTCTATAAAATGATCTTGGTCCTTGTTTGGCTTGTGCACATACAGTCATTTAACAATATGTACAAGCGATTGCGGGAGTATAACATGAGTTTATAGCAATATAATAGCAAACTTCAGTCTGAACTTCCCTCAACAAATGAGACTCTAAAACGAGTTGAGAAAAAGAATGCGGCAATGGTGGAAAACATGAGCACTTTGAGGGGACACTATACATCTTTGCAGGAGCGGCTAACTTCATCAAGAGTGAGTATTATCATTTTGTTTTGACTTGGTGGACAACTCTCAACACTTGTTATGCACTCAGCACATGATTAATATGTGAGACCATTAAGTGTTTTTCCAGGAGAAATGATGATTTATTTCTAGATTTATGCCTTTATATGCTTTCCAGGAGATTGTTCTCATCTATTTGTTACCTTTGAATCTTATGTTTAGCATAGTTAGAGTTTAATCATGTAAGTCTTGAAATTTTCATTTCTCTTTAACATTCTCCAAATTTTGAACTACTGGTTTTTTTCTTTCTAATTCGTTACCTCTTTTACCATACTGCAGTGTGAATATGCATGGACTGAATGACAGAAATAGGGTGAGGTGACGGATTTGAGGAAATGTATGCTTCTCCAAATTTTGAACTACTGGTCTGTTTTAATTCACTACCTCTTTAACCATACTGCTGTATGAATATGCATGATTCAATGGGAGAACTTGCAACGTAAAATGAAAATGACAGTAAAATGTCAGTAAAGCTAAGTAATTTTTCTTTTCATTTTTAGTTTTCGAGGACTAAGTGCAAATACGTGAAGTTCTAGTCTTATCTTATTTTGAACTGAAATGGTGGTTGATTTGTTAACTTACCCCCTCTTTGATGCCTATTAGAATAAGATGACAAATAAGGGGTTGGGAGAGTGGAGTTCGATCTATTATCTATATTATTTGGTCCTTTACCTGCATAGATCACTTCATTAGGATTAGAGGACAAAGAAGGGGGTTGGGAGAACAGAGTTCGATCTGTGTGTTATTTGACCTCAGTTTATGTGAGTTTGTGGAAAGTTTGCCAAGTATTATCGTTCCCTTTGCCAAGGTGAATGGGTAAGATGATATTCTCGTAGGTCCACTTCAAAGCATTAAGTTCATGGTTGTTTCTCATGTAAAGATAATATATTTCTTGGAATAATATATTTCTTGATATACTTTTGATTTGCAGACTAATTATACCCTTACTTTTTTTGTGATATGTAAGGAGTTAGATTATTTTTGGAATAGCTAAATTGTTGGTCTCAGAAGCAAATTTGGACATGGATAGAATATTTTGTAATATTTTAATCATTTTTTTAAATAGTAGTCTATCTTTTTAACATATTGCTATATAATGTTTTGAGTAGGCTAATGATGTTAGCATTATTTAGATTAACTCTACTTTCGGCATATTGTATTGAATCATGTTCATTATTTTTGTTTATCAGAACTATGTAAAATCTGATTACATATGATTAATGTGTACTATTTTGTTTTGTAATTATTATAGGTTTGTTTATAATCAAATAGGTAAATATTTAAAAAAAAAAACTAAATTAATTATGCAATTTTTTTTAACAAAAATGTAAAATGACATACGGTAATGATTAAAAAACATTGCAAAAAAGAAAGATGTAAGTATAGACAACACTCAAAAAATATTGCAAAAAGGTTATTGGTAATATTAAAAAAAAATGTTGCAAAAAAGTTATGGCAATACTCAAAAAACGTAGCAAAAGGTTATTGCCAACGTTCAAAAAAGGTTGCAAAAAAGTTATTGACAACATTCAAAAAATATTGCAAAAAAATTATTAGCAACATATAAAAAATGTTGCAAAAGTTTATTAGCAACGTTTTTTGAACGTTGTCATATCATTTTACTCTATGATAACATCGAGGTTTGCAACATACGTCCGAACATTCTAAAAAGTTTTCGGCAACGTTTTTTGAACATTGCAAAACACTTTTTTTTTATAGTGTTACTTGTATCAAAATATAGAAGAACATAAAGTGATTGACTCATCTAAACAAAATTCGGTCAATGATCGAATTAAGCTGTGATACCAATTGAAAACCAATGTTTAAACCCAACATCTAGAGAGGGATGAATATGTGTATAATACAGAATAAAAATTAACAAACAATAATAAGCAACAAGTCACAGATTATTGTATCTAGATGATTATGTTTAATTCAATTGTACCCTAATTGTCAATCATCCAATATAGTCAAAGCATAAAAGTAAAATTAACACTAAATATGGTAATGACGGAAGATTCCTTGAAGAACTCTTCACATGGATAAAAAAACCTTAGGACAGACCTTGTTAAATAGATCTACTATAAAAGATTTAACTTACAGTTGGTCCAGGTACAACTAAATTTTAGTATACTCTAACCATCCAACCTATAAATCACCAAAGAACCTCTTTGATTGTGCCTCGAGCACTTTCCAACAAATCTGAACTTCTTTTCCCTCGACATGGATCACCAAGAACAAAATTTGTTTTTCTCCAATTGAAACTCTAACCGCCTTTCCCAAACTTGAAAACTTTAAAGGATTATTAGTAAATGATTTGGTTTTTGGTGTTTGATCTTTGGATTATTTATGTTTTGATCTTGTAGTTGAGCAAGAGATTTATGGATTATGTATTTGATTTTCGTAGGATATTCTCTTGACTTAAGTAAATGCTCAACCAATTTTCAAAGATGTTTAGGACAAACTATGGCTTGGGTATGTATAATGAATAATGTTATCTAACACCAGTGGTGCTACAACATCAATTTAGGTGGCAATAAGTGATAAGCTAAGTGATTCATTTAGTTATACATTGATAAGTACATTTTATACACTTATCCGGGCTCCAAATTATGATATTTTGTGGTTCTTTTAATGGGTTTATAACCTAATTTATGATCTAATGTGTTATTAGGTAAAACTCGATGGATGATAAAGAATTGGAGAAAAGAATGCAAAATTGGCGAAAAAGAAGCAAGATCCAAAGTTTGGGGACTGAAATGCAAATGCTCGAAAGTTGTGTAGAACCTCATGATGAAGATTCAAGAGTACTAGGAGTCAATTGGATAAAGGAAGACGTCAAAGGGATAAAATATCGTCAAAATATGATCACACATCAATTTAGGATTGAAAGAGTTATGCATCGATTTTTAGACTCATATTGTGATCCATATTGGACATAGCAAACGATCGAATTTGAAGATAATTTCTGAAGAACAATTTTAGCCCTTTGAGTTATATTTCCAACGCATCTTGAATTACCTCAATCAGATATCGGGAGACAAAGTTATGACAAAAATACTAAAGAAGACATAGAATTCGGAACAGTGACACAGCGCCCGGGCGCTACAACCCAGAGCCCAAGCGCTATTTCACCCAGAAAAAAAACAGATTTACAGCGCCTAGGCGTTGCCCTAACTTTTGACGTAGCACCTAGGCACTGAATCCTAGTGTTTTTTGGGCCACGAGAAGCCTATAAAACGACTCCAAATTGGCGAAGAACGTGTAAAGAAGTACAAATAGACCTAAAGAGGCACTAATCAGGGGTTCGAAACATTGAAAAAAGGGGTTCCCACACATTGAAAAGAGGGTTCCACACTTTGTAAAAATTGAGAGAAAAACACAAGATTGAAGATGAACTCGCGAGAAGAAATATATCAAGGATTCGAGTTCAAATTAAGGATTGAAAGCGGAAGAAGATCTTGGTGCAAGAGCTTATTCTTTTCCATCTTTTTTATCAATTAAATCCGGTGATGTATTCGAATATGTTTATTTATTTCATCTTTTTAATCATGTTTAGCTAAATTCCTTATTAGGGCAAACAATGTAATCTATTGAGACCATTAGTTCTTTAATTCAAGAATTCTGTGTTTTATTCCTCCATGTGTTTATTTTATTATGATTGCAATGCATTGAATTACTTGATCAATAATTTGATGATCCATTGAGTTTCTTACAAATCAAGAGGTGAGTTTGAGACTTAAAACGTGTAATAAAATCCGGTAATGAAGTATAACGTGTAGAGATACCTATACATATTACTGCAGTCGTTATATGAATTCCTAGTGTCATAACTCGTTTAACTAAGGGTAATTCGCGTAGAGATATGTAATTGAATTAGTTAAATAAGCTCAATGAGAACTCGAGAGAGGTAAATTGAATACCGTAGGAGAATTCGACCGAACACTACATTAGACTAGAATCTTGAATTGGGAACTAAGGCAATCATTAGATGAAGTTGTTTTGCCCTAATATATCTTACATACATGAATCTTTGATTCATTTTTGTTTGTTATTTCATCATAATTTTCATTTGTTTTAGGCATTTAGTTCATTTTAGAAAATCAATATTCACAACTATCACAATTGATTCTATGAATACGGAACAATGACATAAAATTTAGAAACTCGACAACAATCTTTTGAAACAAATTCAATGAATTAAATAATGTCCTGCAAAAAAAGTTATAGAAAAAAAGGAATAAATAATGACCACAAATTAATATAATTAAGCCTAATCAATGCTCCAGCCATACCCATCAATTCTTTGCCAATCTTGATCCTGCTATTCATGCATGATGATGCTCCATCACTTCCCAAATACAACTCAAACCATGCACGTGATCTTCTAATAGTTCCATGAATTTATTTGTTATTCATGTATGCACATTAACCTTTAAACTGCAGCAATTAGGTTTCCAATCTTTCAATTTCATAATGTGAAATAAAACGTTTCGTTAACATGACAAGAAAAAATTAACGTAACATACTGCTTCCAAACTTGACATTCTCTTTTATGGATTTTCATGTATGTACAGATTGGGTTCACAGAAACCTTTAAATACCGACCTGGGAAGTCCAAATAAAAATAAAAATAAAAAAATGAGATAAAGCCTGAAGTCATATTGAGGTAAGACAATGGACGTCAGTGTTTGAAGAAGAATGGGACCGAAAATTGGCAAAACGAGCTGTTTCGAAGAAACAAGCATAACCTTTTGCACAAATGTCAGAATTTATGAATTATTTGGGATTGGGGTCCCAGATTTATTCCAAATAAAATGAGTAAACTTCGGGTGTATACAGAAGCGTAAGAAATAAATAACACCTTCAAAAGACGCATTGATTCTATGAATATCCGAGAGTTTGGAACTTAGAAATTCATTGATTCTGTGAATACGAAACAATTGACATAAAATTTAGAAACTCGACCACAATCTTCTGAAACAAATTCAATGAATTAAATAATGTCCTGCAAAAGAAGTTACAGAAAAAAGGAATAAATAATGACCACAAATTTATATAATTAAGCCTAATCAATGCTCCAGCCGTACCCATCAATTCTTTGCCAATCTTGATATTGTCATTCATCCATGAACCTGCTCCTTCTTGTCCCAAATACAGCTCGAACCATGCACGTTATCCTCTAATAGTTCCATGAATTTATTCATTATTCATGTATGCGCATTAACCTTTAAATTGTAGCAATTAGGTTTCCAATCATTCAATTTCATAATGTGAAATAAAACTTTTCGTCAACATGACAAGAAAAAATTAACGTGACACACTGCTTGCAAACTTGACATTCTCTTTTATGGATTTTCATGTATGTACAGATTGGGTTCACAGAAATCTTTACATACCGACGCGGGAAGTCCAAATAAAAGTAAAAATAAAAAAATGAGATAAAGCTTGAAGTCATATTGATGTAGGACAATTAGCGTTAGAGTTTGAAGAAGAATTGAACCGAAAATCAACAAAACGAGCTGTTTCGAAGAAATAGGCATAACGTTTTTGCAAAAATGTTAGAATTTATGAATTATTCGGGATCGGGGTCCCCAGATTTATTCTAAATGAAGTGAGTAAACTTTGGGTGCAGATAGAAGCATAGGAAATAAAGAACACCTTCAAAAGACGCATTGATTCTATGATGCTGCTCCATCACTTCCCAAATATGGCTCAACCCATGCACGTGATCCTCTAATAGTTCCATGAATTTATTTGTTTTTCATGTATGCATATTAACCTTTAAATTGTAGCAATTAGGTTTCCCATCTTTCAATTTCGTAATGTGAAATAAAACGTTTCGTTAACATGACACGAAAAAATTAACGTGACACACTGCTTCCAAACATGACATTTTCTTTTACGGATTTTGATGTATGTAGAGATTGGGTTCACAGAAACCTTTACATATCGACGTGAGAAGTCCAAATAAAAATAAAAATAAAAATTGAGATAAAGCCTGAAGTCATATTGAAGTAGGACAATTGACGCTAGAGTTTGAACAAGAATTGGGCCGAAAATTGTCAAAAACATGCATAACCTTTTGCACAAATGTCAGAATTTACGAATAAAATAAGTAAACGACAGGTGTAGACAGAAGCTTAAGAAATAAAGAACACCTTCAAAAGATGCATTGATTCTATGAATATCCTAGAGTTTGGAAACTAGAAATTTATTGATTCTATGGATACGGAACAATTGACATAAAATTTAGAAACTCGACAACAATCTTCTGAAAGAATTTCAAAGAATTAAATATTGTCCTGCAAAAGAAGTTATAGAAAAAAAAAAGAAATAAATAATGACCACAAATTTATATATTTAAGCCTAATCAATGCTCCAGCCGTACCCATCAATTCTTTGCCAATCTTGACACTGTTATTCATCCCTGATGCAGCTCCATCACTTCCCAAATACAGCTCAACCCATGCACGTGATCCTCTAACAGTTCCATGAATTTATTTGTTTTTCCTGTATGCACATTAACCTTTAAATTGGAGGAATTAGGTTTCCCATCTTTCAATTTCCTAATGTGAAATAAAACGTTTCGTTGACATGACAAGAAAAAATTAACGTGACACACTTCTTCCAACCTTGACATTCTCTTTTATAGATTTTGATGAATGTACAGATTGGGTTCACAGAAACCTTTACATACCGACCTGGGAAGTCCAAATAAAAAAAAAATGAGATAAAGCCTGAAGTCATATTGAGGTAGGACAATTGACGTTAGAGTTTGAAGAAGAATTGGACCAAGAATTGGCAAAATGAGCTGTTTCAAAGAAACGGACATAACCTTTTGCACAAATGTCAGAATTTATGAATTATTTGGCATTCGGGTCCCCTGATTTGTTCAAAATAAAATGAGTAAACTTCGGAAGTAGACGGAGGCGTAAGAAATAAAGAACATCTTCAAAAGACGCATTGACTCAATAAATATCCGAGAGTTTGGTACTTAGAAATTTATGGAATCTATGGATACGGAACAATTGGCATAAAATTTAGAAACCATGCAACAATCTTCTGAAAACAATTCAAAGAATTAAATATTGTCCAGCAAAAGATGATATAGAAAAAAAAAAGGAATAAATAATGACCACAAATTTATAAAATTAAGCCTAATCAATGCTCCAGCCGTACCCATCAATTCTTTGCCAATCTTGATACTATTATTCATCCATGATGCCGCTCCATCACTTCCCAAATACAGCTCAAACCATGTACGTGATCCTTTAATAGTTCCATGAATTTATTTGCTATTCCTGTATGCGTATTAACCTTTAAATTGTAGCAATTAGCTTTCCCATCTTTCAATTTCGTAATGTGAAATAAAACGGTTCGTTAACATGACACGAAAAATTTAACATGACACACTGCTTCCAAACTTGACATTCTCTTTTATGCATTTTGGTGTATTTACAAATTGTGTTCACAGTAACTTTTACATACCGATGTGGGAAGTTCAAATAAAAATATAAATAAAAAAATGAGATAAAGCCGGAAGTCATATTGATGTAGGACAATTGGCGTTAGAGTTTGAAGAAGAATGAGACCGAAAATTGGCAAAACGAGCCGTTTCGAAGAAACAGGCATAACCTTTTGCACAAATGTCAGAATTTATGAATTATTTGGGATTGGGGTCCCTAGATTTATTCTAAATAAAATGATTAAACTTCGGATGTAGACAGAAGCGTAAGAAATATAGAACACCTTCTAAAGACGCATTAATTCTATGAATATCCGAGAGTTTGGTACTTAGAAATTTATTGAAACTGGACAACAAGCTTTTGACACAAATTCAAAGAATTAAATATTGTCCTGCAAAAGAAGTTACAGAAAAAAAAGGAATAACAAATGAGCACAAAATGGGAAATAAAACGTTTCGTTAACATGACAAAAAAAATTAACGTGACACACTGCTTCCAAACTTAGACATTCTCTTTTATGGATTTTCATGTATGTACATATTGGGTTCACATAAACCTTTACATACCGACGTGGGAAGTCCAAATAAAAATAAACATGAAAAAATGAGATAAAGCCTGAATTCATATTGATGTAGGACAATTGGCGTTAGAATTTGAAGAAGAATTGGAACGAAAATTGAAAAAACGAGCTATTTCGAAGAAACGGGCATAACTTTTTGCACAAATGTCAGAATTTATGAATTATTTGGGATGGGGGTCCCCAGATTTATTCTAAATAAAATGAGTAAACTTCGGGTGTAGACAGAAGCGTCAGAAATAAAGAACACGTTCAAAAGACGCGTTGATTCTATGAATATCCGAGAGTTTGGTACTTAGAAATTCATTGATTCTATGGATACGCAACAATTGACATAAAATTTAGATACTCGACAACAATCTTCTGAAACAAATTCAAAGAATTAAATATTTTCCTGCAAAAGAAGTTATAGAAAAAAAAGGAATAAATAATGACCACAAATTAATATAATTAATCCTAATCAATTCTCCGTCCGTACCCATCAATTCTTTGCCAATCTTGATACGGTTATTCATCCACGATCCTGCCCCATCACTTCCCAAATACAGCTCAAACCATTCACGAGATCCGCTAATAGTTCCACGAATTTATTTGTTATTCCTGTATGCGCATTAACCTTTAAATTTTAGCAATTAGGTTTCCAATCTTTCAATGTCGTAATGTGAAATAAAACGTTTCGTCAACATGACATGACAAAATTAAAGTGACGCATTGCTTCCAAGCTTGACATTCACTTTTATGGATTTTGATGTATGTACATATTGGGTTCACAGAAACCTTTACATACCAACGTGGGAAGTCCAAATGAAAATAAAAATAAATAAATGAGATAAAGCCTGAAGTCATATTGATGTAGGACAATTGGCGTTAGAGTTTGAAGAAGAATTGGAATGAAAATTGGAAAAAACGAGCTACATCGAAGAAACGGGAATAACTTTTTTCACAAATTTTAGAATTTATGAATTATTTGGGATTGGGGTCCATAGATTTATTCTAAATAAAATGAGTAAACTTCGGGTGTAGACAGAAGCGTAAAAAATAAAGAACACATTCAAAAGACGCGTTGATTCTATGAATATCCGAGAGTTTGGTACTTAGAAATTCATTGATTCTGTGGATACGCAACAATTGAATTAAAATTTCGAAACTCGAAATCAGCCTTCTGAAACAAATTCAAAGAATTAAATATTGTCCTCCAAAGGAAGTTATAGAAAAAAAAAAGGAATAAATAATGACCACAAATTAATATAATTAATCCTAATCAATTCTCCGGCCGTACCCGTCAATTCTTTGCCAATCTTGATACTGTTATTCATCCATGATGCTGCTCCATCCCGTCCCAAATACAGCTCAAACCATGAACGTGATCCTTCAATAGTTCCAAGAATTTATTTGTCAATCCTGTATGCGCATTAACCTTTAAATTGTAGCAATTAGGTCTCCAATCTTCCAACGTCGTAATGTGAAATAAAACGTTTCGTGAACATGACATGACATGACAAAATTAACGTGACACACTGCCTCCAAGCTTGACGTTCTCTTTTATGGATTTTGATGTATGTACAGATTTGTATCACAGAAACCTTTACATACCGACGTGGGAAGTCCAAATGAAAATAAAAATAAATAAATGAGATAAAGCCTGAAGTCATTTTGATGTTGGACAATTGGCGTTAGAGTTTGAAAAAGAATTGGAACGAAAATTGGCAAAACTAGCTGTTTCGAAGAAACGGGCATAACTTTTTGAACAAATGTTAGAATTTGTGAATTATTTGGGATTGCGGTCCCCAGATTTATTTTAAATAAAATGAGTAAACTTCGGGTGTAGAAAGAAGCGTAAGAAACAAAGAACACGTTCAAAAGACGCGTTGATTCAATGAATATCCGAGAGTTTGGTACTTAGAAATTCATTATTTCTATGGATACGCAACAATTTTGATGTATGTACATATTGGGTTCACAGAAACCTTTACATACCAACGTGGGAAGTCCAAATGAAAACAAAAATAAATAAATGAGATAAAGCCTGAAGTCATATTAATGTAGGACAATTGGCGTTAGAGTTTGAAGAAGAATTGGAATGAAAATTGGAAAAACGAGCTACTTCGAAGAAACGGGCATAACTTTTTTCACAAATTTCAGAATTTATGAATTATTTGGGATTGGGGTCCACAGATTTATTCTAAATAAAATGAGTAAACTTCGTGCGTAGACAGAAGCGTAAAAAATAAAGAACACCTTCAAAAGCCGCGTTGATTCTATGAATATCCGAGAGTTTGGTACTTAGAAATTCATTGATTCTATGGATACGCAACAATTGACATGAAATTTAGATACTCGACAACAATCTTCTGAAACAAATTCAAAGAATTAAATATTTTCCTGCAAAAGAAGTTATAGAAAAAAAAAAAGGAATAAATAATGACCACAAATTAATATAATTAATCCTAATCAATTCTCCGTCCGTACCCATCAATTCTTTGCCAATCTTGATGCGGTTATTCATCCACAATCCTGCCCCATCACTTCGCAAATACAGCTCAAACCATTCACGAGATCCGCTAATAGTTCCACGAATTTATTTGTTATTCCAGTATGCGCATTAACCTTTAAATTTTAGCAATTAGGTTTCCAATCTTTCAATGTCGTAATGTGAAATAAAACGTTTCGTCAACATGACATGACAAAATTAAAGTGACGCACTGCTTCCAAGCTTGACATTCACTTTTATGGATTTTGATGTATGTACATATTGGGTTCACAGAAACCTTTACATACCAACGTGGGAAGTCCAAATGAAAATAAAAATAAATAAATGAGATAAAGCCTGAAGTCATATTGATGTAGGACAATTGGCGTTAGAGTTTGAAGAAGAATTGGAATGAAAATTGGAAAAACGAGCTACTTCGAAGAAACGGGCATAACTTTTTTCACAAATTTCAGAATTTATGAATTATTTGGGATTAGGGTCCATAGATTTATTCTAAATAAAATGAGTAAACTTCGGGTGTAGACAGAAGCGTAAAAAATAAAGAACACATTCAAAAGACGCGTTGATTCTATGAATATCCGAGAGTTTGGTACTTAGAAATTCATTATTTCTATGGATACGCAACAATTGACATAAAATTTAGAAACTGGACAACAAGCTTCTGAAACAAATTCAAAGAATTAAATATTGTCCTGCAAAAGAAGTTACAGGAAAAAAAAAAAGGAATGACTAATGAGCACAAATTAATATAATTAGGCCCAATCAATGCTCCGGCCGTACCCCTAAATTCTTTTCCAATCTTTCAATTTCGTAATGTGAAATAAAACGTTTCGTTAACATGACAAAAAAAACTAACGTGACACACTGCTTCGAAACTTAGAGATTCTCTTTTATGGATGTTGATGTATGTACATATTGGGTTCACATAAACCATTACATACCGACGTGGGAAGTCCAACCTTTCCAATCTTTCAATGTCGTAATGTGAAATCAACATGACATGACAAAATTAAAGTGACACACTGCTTCCAAGCTTGACATTCACTTTTATAGATTTTGATGTATGTACATATTAGGTTCACAGAAACCTTTACATACCAACGTGGGAAGTCCAAATGAAAATAAAAATAAATAAATGAGATAAAGCTTGAAGTCATGTTAATGTAGGACAATTGGCGTTAGAGTTTGAAGAAGAATTGGAATGAAAATTGGAAAAACGAGCTACTTTGAAGAAACGGGCATAACTTTTTCACAAATTTCAGAATTTATGAATTATTTGGGATTGGGGTCCACAGATTTATTCTAAATAAAATGAGTAAACTTCGTGCGTAGACAGAAGCGTAAAAAATAAAGAACACCTTCAAAATATGCGTTGATTCTATGAATATCCGAGAGTTTGGTACTTAGAAATTCATTGATTCTATGGATACGCAACAATTGACATAAAATTTAGAAACTCGACAACAATTTTCTGAAACAAATTCAAAGAATTAAATATTTTCTTGCAAAAGAAGTTATAGAAAAAAAAAAGGAATAAATAATGACCACAAATTAATATAATTAATCCTAATCAATTCTCCGGCCGTACCCATCAATTCTTTGCCAATCTTGATACGGTTATTCATCCATGATCCTGCCCCATCACTTCCCAAATACAGCTCAAACCATGCACGAGATCCGCTAATAGTTCCACGAATTTATTTGTTATTCCTGTATGCGCATTAACCTTTAAATTTTAGCAATTAGGTTTCCAATCTTTCAATGTCGTAATGTGAAATAAAACGTTTCGTCAACATGACATGACAAAATTAAAGTGACCCACTGCTTCCAAGCTTGACATTCACTTTTATGGATTTTGATGTATGTACATATTGGGTTCACAGAAACCTTTACATACCAACGTGGGAAGTCCAAATGAAAATAAAAATAAATAAATGAGATAAAGCCTGAAGTCATATTGATGTAGGAGAATTGGCGTTACAGTTTGAAGAAGAATTGGAATGAAATTTGGAAAAACGAGCTACTTAGAAGAAACGGGCATAACTTTTTTCACAAATTTCAGAATTTATGAATTATTTGGGATTGGGGTCCACAGATTTATTCTAAATAAAATGAGTAAACTTCGGGTGTAGACAGAAGCGTAAAAAATAAAGAACACCTTCAAAAGACGCATTGATTCTATGAATATCCGAGAGTTTGGTACTTAGAAATTCATTGATTCTGTAGATACGCAACAATTGAATTAAAATTTAGAAACTCAAAAACAGCCTTCTGAAGCAAATTCAAAGAATTAAATATTGTCCTCCAAAGGAAGTTATAGAGAAAAAAAAGGAATAAATAATGACCACAAATTAATATAATTAATCCTAATCAATTCTCCGGGCGTACCCATCGATTCCTTGCCAATCTTGATACTGTTATTCATCCATGATGCTGCTCCATCCCGTCCCAAATACAGCTCAAACCATGAACGTGATCCTTCAATAGTTCCACTAATTTATTTGTTAATCCTGTATGCGCATTAACCTTTAAATTGTAGCAATTAGGTCTCCAATCTTCCAATGTCGTAATGTGAAATAAAACATTTCGTGAACATGACATGACATGACAAAATTAACGTGACACACTGCTTCCAAGCTTGACGTTCTCTTTTATGGATTTTGATGTATGTACAGATTTGTATCACAGAAACCTTTACATACCGACGTGGGAAGTCCAAATGAAAATAAAAATAAATAAATGAGATAAAGCCTGAAGTCATTTTGATGTAGGACAATTGGCGTTAGAGTTTGAAAAAGAATTGTAACGAAAATTGGCCAAACTTCCTGTTTCGAAGAAACGGGCATAACTTTTTGAAAAAATGTTAGAATTTATGAATTATTTGGCATTGCCGTCCCCAGATTTATTTTCAATAAAATGAGTAAACTTCGGGTGTAGACAGAAGCGTAAGAAATAAAGAACACGTTCAAAAGACGCGTTGATTCAATGAATCTTCGAGAGTTTGGTACTTAGAAATTCATTGATTCTATGGATACGCAACACTTGACATAAAATTTAGAAACTGGACAACAAGCTTCTGAAACAAATTCAAAGAATTAAGTATTGTCCTGCAAAAGAAGTTACAGGAAAAAAAGGAATTACTAATGAGCACAAATTAATATAATTAGGCCCAATCAATGCTCGGGCCGTACCCCTAAATTCTTTTCCAATCTTTCAATGTCGTAATGTGAAATAAAACGTTTCGTCAACATGACATGACAAAATTAAAGTGACACACTGCTTCCAAGCTTGACATTCTCTTTTATGGATTTTGATGTATGTACATATTGGGTTCACAGAAACCTTTACATACCAACGTGGGAAGTCCAAATGAAAATAAAAATAAATAAATGAGATAAAGCCTGAAGTCATATTGATGTAGGACAATTGGCGTTAGAGTTTGAAGAAGAATTGGAATGAAAATTGGAAAAACGAGCTACTTCGAAGAAACGGGCATAACTTTTTTCACAAATTTCAGAATTTATGAATTATTTGGGATTGGGGTCCACAGATTTATTCTAAATAAAATGAGTAAACTTCGGGTGTAGACAGAAGCGTAAAAAATAAAGAACACCTTCAAAAGACGCATTGATTCTATGAATATCCGAGAGTTTGGTACTTAGAAATTCATTGATTCTGTGGATACGTAACAATTGAATTAAAATTTAGAAACTCAAAAACAGCCTTCTGAAGCAAATTCAAAGAATTAAATATTGTCCTCCAAAGGAAGTTATAGAAAAAAAAAGGAATAAATAATGACCACAAATTAATATAATTAATCCTAATCAATTCTCCGGCCGTACCCATCAATTCTTTGCCAATCTTGATACTGTTATTCATCCATGATGCTGCTCCATCCCGTCCCAAATACAGCTCAAACCATGAACGTGATCCTTCAATAGTTCCACGAATTTATTTGTGAATCCTGTATGCGCATTAACCTTTAAATTGTAGCAATTAGGTCTCCAATCTTCCAATGTCGTAATGTGAAATAAAACGTTTCGTGAACATGACATGACATGACAAAATTAACGTGACACACTGCTTCCAAGCTTGACGTTCTCTTTTATGGATTTTGATGTATGTACAGATTTGTATCACAGAAACCTTTACATACCGACGTGGGAAGTCCAAATGAAAATAAAAATAAATAAATGAGATAAAGCCTGAAGTCATTTTGATGTAGGACAATTGGCGTTAGAGTTTGAAAAAGAATTGTAACGAAAATTGGCAAAACTTCCTGTTTCGAAGAAACGGGCATAACTTTTTGAACAAATGTTAGAATTTATGAATTATTTGGCATTGCGGTCCCCAGATTTATTTTAAATAAAATGAGTAAACTTCGGGTGTAGACAGAAGCGTAAGAAATAAAGAACACGTTCAAAAGACGCGTTGATTCAATGAATATTCGAGAGTTTGGTACTTAGAAATTCATTGATTCTATGGATACGCAACACTTGACATAAAATTTAGAAACTGGACAACAAGCTTCTGAAACAAATTCAAAGAATTAAGTATTGTCCGGCAAAAGAAGTTACAGGAAAAAAAGGAATTACTAATGAGCACAAATTAATATAATTAGGCCCAATCAATGCTCGGGCCCTACCCCTAAATTCTTTTCCAATCTTTCAATTTCGTAATGTGAAATAAAACGTTTCGTTATCATGACAAAAAAAATTAACGTGACACACTGCTTCCAAACTTAGACATTCTCTTTTATGGATTTTGATGTATGTACATATTGGGTTCACATAAACCTTTGCATACCGACGTGGGAAGTCCAACCTTTCCAATCTTTCAATGTCATAATATGAAATAAAACGTTTCGTCAACATGACATGACAAAATTAAAGTGACACACTGCTTCCAAGCTTGACATTCACTTTTATGGATTTTGATGTATGTAAATATTGGGTTCACAGAAACCTTTACATACCAACGTGGGAAGTCCAAATGAAAATAAAAATAAATAAATGAGATAAAGCCTGAAGTCATATTGATGTAGGACAATTGGCGTTAGAATTTGAAGAAGAATTGGAATGAAAATTGGAAAAACGAGCTACTTCGAAGAAACGGGCATAACTTTTTTCACAAATTTCAGAATTTATGAATTATTTGGGATTGGGGTCCACAGATTTATTCTAAATAAAATGAGTAAACTTCAGGTGTAGACAGAAGCGTAGAAAATAAAGAACACCTTCAAATGACGCATTGATTCTATGAATATCCGAGAGTTTGGTACTTAGAAATTCATTGATTCTGAGGATACGCAACAATTGAATTAAAATTTAGAAACGCAAAACAAATTTCCTCGAAACAAATTCAAAGAATTAAATATTGTCCTCCAAAGGAAGTTATAGAGAAAAAAAAAGGAATAAATAATGACCACAAATTAATATAATTAATCCTAATCAATTCGCCGGGCGTACCCATCGATTCCTTGCCAATCTTGATACTGTTATTCATCCATGATGCTGCTCCATCCCGTCCCAAATACAGCTCAAACCATGAACGTGATCCTTCAATAGTTCCACGAATTTATTTGTTAATCCTGTATGCGCATTAACCTTTAAATTGTAGCAATTAGGTCTCCAATCTTCCAATGTCGTAATGTGAAATAAAACGTTTCGTGAACATGACATGACATGACAAAATTAACGTGACACACTGCTTCCAAGCTTGACGTTCTCTTTTATGGATTTTGATGTATGTACAGATTTGTATCACAGAAACCTTTACATACCGACGTGGGAAGTCCAAATGAAAATAAAAATAAATAAATGAGATAAAGCGTGAAGTCATTTTGATGTTGGACAATTGGCGTTAGAGTTTGAACAAGAATTGTAACGAAAATTGGCAAAACTAGCTGTTTCGAAGAAACAGGCATAACTTTTTGAACAAATGTTGGAATTTATGAATTATTTGGCATTGCGGTCCCCAGATTTATTTTAAATAAAATGAGTAAACTTCAGGTGTAGACAGAAGCGTAAGAAATAAAGAACACGTTCTAAAGACGCGTTGATTCAATGAATATCCGAGAGTTTGGTACTTAGAAATTCATTGATTCTATGGATACGCAACAATTGACATAAAATTTAGAAATTGGACAACAAGCTTCTGAAACAAATTCAAATAATTAAGTATTGTCGTGCAAAAGAAGTTACAGGAAAAAAAGGAATTACTAATGAGCACAAATTAATATAATTAGGCCCAATCAATGCTCGGGCCCTACCCCTAAATTCTTTTCCAATCTTTCAATTTCGTAATGTGAAATAAAACGTTTCGTTATCATGACAAAAAAAATTAACGTGACACACTGCTTCCAAACTTAGACATTCTCTTTTATGGATTTTGATGTATGTACATATTGGGTTCACATAAACCTTTACATACCGACGTGGGAAGTCCAACCTTTCCAATCTTTCAATGTCATAATATGAAATAAAACGTTTCGTCAACATGACATGACAAAATTAAAGTGACACACTGCTTCCAAGCTTGACATTCACTTTTATGGATTTTGATGTATGTAAATATTGGGTTCACAGAAACCTTTACATACCAACGTGGGAAGTCCAAATGAAAATAAAAATAAATAAATGAGATAAAGCCTGAAGTCATATTGATGTAGGACAATTGGCGTTAGAATTTGAAGAAGAATTGGAATGAAAATTGGAAAAACGAGCTACTTCGAAGAAACGGGCATAACTTTTTTCACAAATTTCAGAATTTATGAATTATTTGGGATTGGGGTCCACAGATTTATTCTAAATAAAATGAGTAAACTTCAGGTGTAGACAGAAGCGTAGAAAATAAAGAACACCTTCAAAAGACGCATTGATTCTATGAATATCCGAGAGTTTGGTACTTAGAAATTCATTGATTCTGAGGATACGCAACAATTGAATTAAAATTTAGAAACTCAAAAACAGCCTTCTGAAACAAATTCAAAGAATTAAATATTGTCCTCCAAAGGAAGTTATAGAGAAAAAAAAAGGAATAAATAATGACCACAAATTAATATAATTAATCCTAATCAATTCGCCGGGCGTACCCATCGATTCCTTGCCAATCTTGATACTGTTATTCATCCATGATGCTGCTCCATCCCGTCCCAAATACAGCTCAAACCATGAACGTGATCCTTCAATAGTTCCACGAATTTATTTGTTAATCCTGTATGCGCATTAACCTTTAAATTGTAGCAATTAGGTCTCCAATCTTCCAATGTCGTAATGTGAAATAAAACGTTCGTGAACATGACATGACATGACAAAATTAACGTGACACACTGCTTCCAAGCTTGACGTTCTCTTTTATGGATTTTGATGTATGTACAGATTTGTATCACAGAAACCTTTACATACCGACGTGGGAAGTCCAAATGAAAATAAAAATAAATAAATGAGATAAAGCCTGAAGTCATTTTGATGTAGGACAATTGGCGTTAGAGTTTGAAAAAGAATTGTAACGAAAATTGGCAAAACATCCTGTTTCGAAGAAACGGGCATAACTTTTTGAACAAATGTTAGAATTTATGAATTATTTGGCATTGCGGTCCCCAGATTTATTTTAAATAAAATGCGTAAACTTCGGGTGTAGACAGAAGCGTAAGAAATAAAGAACACGTTCAAAAGACGCGTTGATTCAATGAATATTCGAGAGTTTGGTACTTAGAAATTCATTGATTCTATGGATACGCAACACTTGACATAAAATTTAGAAACTGGACAACAAGCTTCTGAAACAAATTCAAAGAATTAAGTATTGTCCTGCAAAAGAAGTTACAGAAAAAAAAGAATTACTAATGAGCACAAATTAATGTAATTAGGCCCAATCAATGCTCGGGCCGTAAGCCTAAATTCTTTTCCAATCTTTCAATTTCGTAATGTGAAATAAAACGTTTCGTTAACATGACAAAAAAATTAACGTGACACACTGCTTCCAAACTTAGACATTCTCTTTTATGGATTTTGATGTATGTACATATTGGGTTCACATAAACCTTTACATACCGACGTGGGAAGTCCAACCTTTCCAATCTTTCAATGTCGTAATGTGAAATAAAACGTTTCGTCAACATGACATGACAAAATTAAAGTGACACACTGCTTCCAAGCTTGACATTCACTTTTATGGATTTTGATGTATGTACATATTGGGTTCACAGAAACCTTTACATACCAACGTGGGAAGTCCAAATGAAAATAAAAATAAACAAATGAGATAAAGCCTGAAGTCATATTGATGTAGGACAATTGGCGTTAGAGTTTGAAGAAGAATTGGAATGAAAATTGGAAAAACGAGCTACTTCGAAGAAACGGGCATAACTTTTTTCACAAATTTCAGAATTTATGAATTATTTGGGATTGGGGTCCACAGATTTATTCTAAATAAAATGAGTAAACTTCGGGTGTAGACAGAAGAGTAAAAAATAAAGAACACCTTCAAAAGACGCATTGATTCTATGAATATCCGAGAGTTTGGTACTTAGAAATTCATTGATTCTGTGGATACGCAACAATTGACTTAAAATTTAGAAACTCGAAAACAGCCTTCTGAAACAAATTCAAAGAATTAAATATTGTCCTGCAAAGGAAGTTATAGAAAAAAAAAACAGGAATAAATAAAGACCACAAATTAATATAATTAATCCTAATCAATTCTCCGGCCGTACCCATCAATTCTTTGCCAATCTTGATACTGTTATTCATCCATGATGCTGCTTCATCCCGTCCCAAATACAGCTCAAACCATGAACGTGATCCTTCAATAGTTCCACGAATTTATTTGTTAATCCTGTATGCGCATTAACCTTTAAATTGTAGCAATTAGGTCTCCAATCTTCCAATGTCGTAATGTGAAATAAAACGTTCGTGAACATGACATGACATGACAAAATTAACGTGACACACTGCTTCCAAGCTTGACGTTCTCTTTTATGGATTTTGATGTATGTACAGATTTGTATCACAGAAACCTTTACATACCGACGTGGGAAGTCCAAATGAAAATAAAAATAAATAAATGAGATAAAGCCTGAAGTCATTTTGATGTAGGACAATTGGCGTTAGAGTTTGAAAAAGAATTGTAACGAAAATTGGCAAAACTTCCTGTTTCGAAGAAACGGGCATAACTTTTTGAACAAATGTTAGAATTTATGAATTATTTGGCATTGCGGTCCCCAGATTTATTTTAAATAAAATGCGTAAACTTCGGGTGTAGACAGAAGCGTAAGAAATAAAGAACACGTTCAAAAGACGCGTTGATTCAATGAATATTCGAGAGTTTGGTACTTAGAAATTCATTGATTCTATGGATACGCAACACTTGACATAAAATTTAGAAACTGGACAACAAGCTTCTGAAACAAATTCAAAGAATTAAGTATTGTCCTGCAAAAGAAGTTACAGAAAAAAAAGAATTACTAATGAGCACAAATTAATGTAATTAGGCCCAATCAATGCTCGGGCCGTAAGCCTAAATTCTTTTCCAATCTTTCAATTTCGTAATGTGAAATAAAACGTTTCGTTAACATGACAAAAAAAATTAACGTGACACACTGCTTCCAAACTTAGACATTCTCTTTTATGGATTTTGATGTATGTACATATTGGGTTCACATAAACCTTTACATACCGACGTGGGAAGTCCAACCTTTCCAATCTTTCAATGTCGTAATGTGAAATAAAACGTTTCGTCAACATGACATGACAAAATTAAAGTGACACACTGCTTCCAAGCTTGACATTCACTTTTATGGATTTTGATGTATGTACATATTGGGTTCACAGAAACCTTTACATACCAACGTGGGAAGTCCAAATGAAAATAAAAATAAACAAATGAGATAAAGCCTGAAGTCATATTGATGTAGGACAATTGGCGTTAGAGTTTGAAGAAGAATTGGAATGAAAATTGGAAAAACGAGCTACTTCGAAGAAACGGGCATAACTTTTTTCACAAATTTCAGAATTTATGAATTATTTGGGATTGGGGTCCATAGATTTATTCTAAATAAAATGAGTAAACTTCGGGTGTAGACGAAGAGTAAAAAATAAAGAACACCTTCAAAAGACGCATTGATTCTATGAATATCCGAGAGTTTGGTACTTAGAAATTCATTGATTACGTGGATACGCAACAATTGAATTAAAATTTAGAAACTCAAAAACAGCCTTACCGAAACAAATTCAAAGAATTAAATATTGTCCTCCAAAGGAAGTTATAGAAAAAAAAAGGAATAAATAATGACCACAAATTAATATAATTAATCCTAATCAATTCTCCGGCCGTACCCATCAATTCTTTGCCAATCTTGATACCGTTATTCATCCATGATGCCGCTTCATCCCGTCCCAAATACTCAAACCATGAACGTGATCCTTCAATAGTTCCACGAATTTATTTGTTAATCCTGTATGCGCATTAACCTTTAAATTGTAGCAATTAGGTCTCCAATCTTCCAATGTCGTAATGTGAAATAAAACGTTCGTGAACATGACATGACATGACAAAATTAACGTGACACACTGCTTCCAAGCTTGACGTTCTCTTTTATGGATTTTGATGTATGTACAGATTTGTATCACGTAAAACCTTTACATACCGACGTGGGAAGTCCAAATGAAAATAAAAATAAATAAATGAGATAAAGAATGAAGTCATTTTGATGTAGGACAATTGGCGTTAGAGTTTGAAAAAGAATTGTAACGAAAATTGGCAAAACTTCCTGTTTCGAAGAAACGGGCATAACTTTTTGAACAAATGTTAGAATTTATGAATTATTTGGCATTGCGGTCCCCGGTTATTTTAAATAAAATGCGTAAACTTCGGGTGTAGACAGAAGCGTAAGAAATAAAGAACACGTTCAAAAGATGCGTTGATTCAATGAATATTCGAGAGTTTGGTACTTAGAAATTCATTGATTCTATGGATACGCAACACTTGACATAAAATTTAGAAACTGGACAACAAGCTTCTGAAACAAATTCAAAGAATTAAGTATTGTCCTGCAAAAGAAGTTACAGAAAAAAAAGAATTACTAATGAGCACAAATTAATGTAATTAGGCCCAATCAATGCTCGGGCCGTAAGCCTAAATTCTTTTCCAATCTTTCAATTTCGTAATGTGAAATAAAACGTTTCGTTAACATGACAAAAAAAATTAACGTGACACACTGCTTCCAAACTTAGACATTCTCTTTTATGGATTTTGATGTATGTACGTATTGGGTTCACATAAACCTTTACATACCGACGTGGGAAGTCCAACCTTTCCAATCTTTCAATGTCGTAATGTGACATAAAACGTTTTGTCAACATGACATGACAAAATTAAAGTGACACACTGCTTCCAAGCTTGACATTCACTTTTATGGATTTTGATGTACGTACATATTGGGTTCACAGAAACCTTTACAAACCAATGGGGGAAGTCCAAATGAAAATAAAAATAAATAAATGAGATAAAGCTTGAAGTCATATTGATGTAGGACAATTGGCGTTAGAGTTTGAAGAAGAATTGGACTGAAAATTGGCAAAACGAGCTGCTTCGAAGAAACGGGCATAACTTTTTTCACAAATTTCAGAATTTATGAATTATTTGGGATTGGGGTCCCCATATTTATTCTAAATAAAATGAGTAAACTTCGGGTGTAGACAGAAGCGTAAAAAATAAAGAAAACCTTCAAAAGACGCGTTGATTCTATGAATATCCGAGAGTTTGGTACTTAGAAATTTATTGATTCTATGGATACGCAACAATTGAATTAAAATTTAGAAACTCAAAAACTTTTACGAAACAAATTCAAAGAATTAAATATTGTCCTCCAAAGGAAGTTATAGAAAAAAAAAGGGAATAAATAATGACCACAAATTAATATAATTAATCCTAATCAATTCTCCGGCCGTACCCATCAATTCTTTGCCAATCTTGATCTTGTTATTCATCCATGATGTCGCTTCATCCCGTCCCAAATACAAACTCAAACCATGAACGTGATCCTTCAATAGTTCCACGAATTTATTTGTTAATCCTGTATGCGCATTAACCTTTAAATTGTAGCAATTAGGTCTCCAATCTTCCAATGTCGTAATGTGAAATAAAACATTCGTGAACATGACATGACATGACAAAATTAACG
This sequence comes from Fraxinus americana, assembly GCA_035079005.1. Taxonomy (NCBI): domain Eukaryota; kingdom Viridiplantae; phylum Streptophyta; class Magnoliopsida; order Lamiales; family Oleaceae; genus Fraxinus; species Fraxinus americana. The sequence continues at coordinate 10,243,802 of CM068719.1, forward strand.
TGACACACTGCTTCCAAGCTTGACGTTCTCTTTTATGGATTTTGATGTATGTACAGATTTGTATCACAGAAACCTTTACATACCGACGTGGGAAGTCCAAATGAAAATAAAAATAAATAAATGAGATAAAGCCTGAAGTCATTTTGATGTAGGACAATTGGCGTTAGAGTTTGAAAAAGAATTGTAACGAAAATTGGCAAAACTTCCTGTTTCGAAGAAACGGGCATAACTTTTTGAACAAATGTTAGAATTTATGAATTAGTTGGCATTGCGGTCCCCAGATTTATTTTAAATAAAATGCGTAAACTTCGGGTGTAGACAGAAGCGTAAGAAATAAAGAACACGTTCAAAAGACGCGTTGATTCAATGAATATTCGAGAGTTTGGTACTTAGAAATTCATTGATTCTATGGATACGCAACACTTGACATAAAATTTAGAAAGCTGGACAACAAGCTTCTGAAACAAATTCAAAGAATTAAGTATTGTCCTGCAAAAGAAGTTACAGAAAAAAAAGAATTACTAATGAGCACAAATTAATGTAATTAGGCCCAATCAATGCTCGGGCCGTAAGCCTAAATTCTTTTCCAATCTTTCAATTTCGTAATGTGAAATAAAACGTTTCGTTAACATGACAAAAAAAATTAACGTGACACACTGCTTCCAAACTTAGACATTCTCTTTTATGGATTTTGATGTATGTACATATTGGGTTCACATAAACCTTTACATACCGACGTGGGAAGTCCAACCTTTCCAATCTTTCAATGTCGTAATGTGAAATAAAACGTTTCGTCAACATGACATGACAAAATTAAAGTGACACACTGCTTCCAAGCTTGACATTCACTTTTATGGATTTTGATGTATGTACATATTGGGTTCACAGAAACCTTTACATACCAACGTGGGAAGTCCAAATGAAAATAAAAATAAACAAATGAGATAAAGCCTGAAGTCATATTGATGTAGGACAATTGGCGTTAGAGTTTGAAGAAGAATTGGAATGAAAATTGGAAAAACGAGCTACTTCGAAGAAACGGGCATAACTTTTTTCACAAATTTCAGAATTTATGAATTATTTGGGATTGGGGTCCACAGATTTATTCTAAATAAAATGAGTAAACTTCGGGTGTAGACAGAAGAGTAAAAAATAAAGAACACCTTCAAAAGACGCATTGATTCTATGAATATCCGAGAGTTTGGTACTTAGAAATTCATTGATTCTGTGGATACGCAACAATTGAATTAAAATTTAGAAACTCAAAAACAGCCTTCTGAAACAAATTCAAAGAATTAAATATTGTCCTCCAAAGGAAGTTATAGAAAAAAAAAAGGAATAAATAATGACCACAAATTAATATAATTAATCCTAATCAATTCTCCGGCCGTACCCATCAATTCTTTGCCAATCTTGATACTGTTATTCATCCATGATGCTGCTTCATCCCGTCCCAAATACAGCTCAAACCATGAACGTGATCCTTCAATAGTTCCACGAATTTATTTGTTAATCCTGTATGCGCATTAACCTTTAAATTGTAGCAATTAGGTCTCCAATCTTCCAATGTCGTAATGTGAAATAAAACGTTCGTGAACATGACATGACATGACAAAATTAACGTGACACACTGCTTCCAAGCTTGACGTTCTCTTTTATGGATTTTGATGTATGTACAGATTTGTATCACAGAAACCTTTACACACCGACGTGGGAAGTCCAAATGAAAATAAAAATAAATAAATGAGATAAAGCCTGAAGTCATTTTGATGGAGGACAATTGGCGTTAGAGTTTGAACAAGAATTGTAACGAAAATTGGCAAAACTAGCTATTTCGAAGAAACGGGCATAACTTTTTGAACAAATGTTAGAATTTACGAATTATTTGGCATTGCAGTCCCCAGATTTATTTTAAATAAAATGAGTAAACTTCGGGTGTAGACAGAAGCGTAAGAAATAAAGAACACGTTCAAAAGACGCGTTGATTCAATGAATATCCGAGAGTTTGGTACTTAGAAATTCATTGATTCTATGGATACGCAACAATTGACATAAAATTTAGAAACTGGACAACAAGCTTCTGAAACAAATTCAAAGAATTAAGTATTGTCCTGCAAAAGAAGTTACAGAAAAAAATGGAATTACTAATGAGAACAAATTATTATAATTAGGCCCAATCAATGCTCGGGCCGTACCCCTAAATTCTTTTCCAATCTTTCAATTTCGTAATGTGAAATAAAACGTTTCGTTAACATGACAAAAAAAATTAACGTGACACACTGCTTCCAAACTTAGACATTCTCTTTTATGGATTTTGATGTATGTACATATTGGGTTCACATAAACCTTTACATACCGACGTGGGAAGTCCAACCTTTCCAATCTTTCAATGTCGTAATGTGAAATAAAACGTTTCGTCAACATGACATGACAAAATTAAAGTGACACACTGCTTCCAAGCTTGACATTCACTTTTATGGATTTTGATGTATGTACATATTGGGTTCACAGAAACCTTTACATACCAACGTGGGAAGTCCAAATGAAAATAAAAATAAAGAAATGAGATAAAGCCTGAAGTCATATTGATGTAGGACAATTGGCGTTAGAGTTTGAAGAAGAATTGGAATGAAAATTGGAAAAACGAGCTACTTCGAAGAAACGGGCATAACTTTTTTCACAAATTTGAAATTTATGAATTATTTGGGATTGGGGTCCATGATTTATTCTAAATAAAATGAGTAAACTTCGGGTGTAGACGTAAGAGTAAAAAATAAAGAACACCTTCAAAAGACGCATTGATTCTATGAATATCCGAGAGTTTGGTACTTAGAAATTCATTGATTACTGTGGATACGCAACAATTGAATTAAAATTTAGAAACTCAAAAACAAATTTTCCGAAACAAATTCAAAGAATTAAATATTGTCCTCCAAAGGAAGTTATAGAAAAAAAAAAGGGAATAAATAATGACCACAAATTAATATAATTAATCCTAATCAATTCTCCGGCCGTACCCATCAATTCTTTGCCAATCTTGATACTGTTATTCATCCATGATGCTGATTCATCCCGTCCCAAATACAGCTCAAACCATGAACGTGATCCTTCAATAGTTCCACGAATTTATTTGTTAATCCTGTATGCGCATTAACCTTTAAATTGTAGCAATTAGGTCTCCAATCTTCCAATGTCGTAATGTGAAATAAAACGTTCGTGAACATGACATGACATGACAAAATTAACGTGACACACTGCTTCCAAGCTTGACGTTCTCTTTTATGGATTTTGATGTATGTACAGATTTGTATCACAGAAACCTTTACATACCGACGTGGGAAGTCCAAATGAAAATAAAAATAAATAAATGAGATAAAGCCTGAAGTCATTTTGATGGAGGACAATTGGCGTTAGAGTTTGAACAAGAATTGTAACGAAAATTGGCAAAACTAGCTATTTCGAAGAAACGGGCATAACTTTTTGAACAAATGTTAGAATTTACGAATTATTTGGCATTGCAGTCCCCAGATTTATTTTAAATAAAATGAGTAAACTTCGGGTGTAGACAGAAGCGTAAGAAATAAAGAACACGTTCAAAAGACGCGTTGATTCAATGAATATTCGAGAGTTTGGTACTTAGAAATTCATTGATTCTATGGATACGCAACACTTGACATAAAATTTAGAAACTGGACAACAAGCTTCTGAAACAAATTCAAAGAATTAAGTATTGTCCTGCAAAAGAAGTTACAGAAAAAAAAGAATTACTAATGAGCACAAATTAATGTAATTAGGCCCAATCAATGCTCGGGCCGTAAGCCTAAATTCTTTTCCAATCTTTCAATTTCGTAATGTGAAATAAAACGTTTCGTTAACATGACAAAAAAAATTAACGTGACACACTGCTTCCAAACTTAGACATTCTCTTTTATGGATTTTGATGTATGTACATATTGGGTTCACATAAACCTTTACATACCGACGTGGGAAGTCCAACCTTTCCAATCTTTCAATGTCGTAATGTGAAATAAAACGTTTCGTCAACATGACATGACAAAATTAAAGTGACACACTGCTTCCAAGCTTGACATTCACTTTTATGGATTTTGATGTATGTACATATTGGGTTGACAGAAACCTTTACATACCAACGTGGGAAGTCCAAATGAAAATAAAAATAAATAAATGAGATAAAGCCTGAAGTCATATTGATGTAGGACAATTGGCGTTAGAGTTTGAAGAAGAATTGGAATGAAAATTGGAAAAACGAGCTACTTCGAAGAAACGGGCATAACTTTTTTCACAAATTTCAGAATTTATGAATTATTTGGGATTGGGGTCCATAGATTTATTCTAAATAAAATGAGTAAACTTTGGGTGTAGACAGAAGAGTAAAAAATGAAGAACACCTTCAAAAGACGCATTGATTCTATGAATATCCGAGAGTTTGGTACTTAGAAATTCATTGATTCTGTGGATACGCAACAATTGAATTAAAATTTAGAAACTCAAAAACAGCCTTCTGAAACAAATTCAAAGAATTAAATATTGTCCTCCAAAGGAAGTTATAGAAAAAAAAAAGGAATAAATAATGACCACAAATTAATATAATTAATCCTAATCAATTCTCCGGCCGTACCCATCAATTCTTTGCCAATCTTGATACTGTTATTCATCCATGATGCTGCTTCATCCCGTCCCAAATACAGCTCAAACCATGAACGTGATCCTTCAATAGTTCCACGAATTTATTTGTTAATCCTGTATGCGCATTAACCTTTAAATTGTAGCAATTAGGTCTCCAATCTTCCAATGTCGTAATGTGAAATAAAACGTTCGTGAACATGACATGACATGACAAAATTAACGTGACACACTGCTTCCAAGCTTGACGTTCTCTTTTATGGATTTTGATGTATGTACAGATTTGTATCACAGAAACCTTTACATACCGACGTGGGAAGTCCAAATGAAAATAAAAATAAATAAATGAGATAAAGCCTGAAGTCATTTTGATGTAGGACAATTGGCGTTAGAGTTTGAAAAAGAATTGTAACGAAAATTGGCAAAACTTCCTGTTTCGAAGAAACAGGCATAACTTTTTGAACAAATGTTAGAATTTATGAATTATTTGGCATTGCGGTCCCCAGATTTATTTTAAATAAAATGCGTAAACTTCGGGTGTAGACAGAAGCGTAAGAAATAAAGAACACGTTCAAAAGACGCGTTGATTCAATGAATATTCGAGAGTTTGGTACTTAGAAATTCATTGATTCTATGGATACGCAACACTTGACATAAAATTTAGAAATCGACAACAAGCTTCTGAAACAAATTCAAAGAATTAAGTATTGTCCTGCAAAAGAAGTTACAGAAAAAAAAGAATTACTAATGAGCACAAATTAATGTAATTAGGCCCAATCAATGCTCGGGCCGTAAGCCTAAATTCTTTTCCAATCTTTCAATTTCGTAATGTGAAATAAAACGTTTCGTTAACATGACAAAAAAAATTAACGTGACACACTGCTTCCAAACTTAGACATTCTCTTTTATGGATTTTGATGTATGTACATATTGGGTTCACATAAACCTTTACATACCGACGTGGGAAGTCCAACCTTTCCAATCTTTCAATGTCGTAATGTGAAATAAAACGTTTCGTCAACATGACATGACAAAATTAAAGTGACACACTGCTTCCAAGCTTGACATTCACTTTTATGGATTTTGATGTATGTACATATTGGGTTCATAGAAACCTTTACATACCAACGTGGGAAGTCCAAATGAAAATAAAAATAAATAAATGAGATAAAGCCTGAAGTTATATTGATATAGGACAATTGGATTTAGAGTTTGAAGAAGAATTGGAATGAAAATTCGAAAAACGAGCTCCTTCGAAGAAACGGGCAAAACTTTTTTCACAAATTTCAGAATTTATGAATTATTTGGGATTGGGTTCCACAGATTTATTCAAAATAAAATGAGTAAACTTCGGGTGTAGACAGAAGCGTAAAAAATAAAGAACACCTTCAAAAGACGCATGGATTCTATGAATATCCGAGAGTTTGGTACTTAGAAATTCATTGATTCTGTGGATACGCAACAATTGACTTAAAATTTAGAAACTCGAAAACAGCCTTCTGAAACAAATTCAAAGAATTAAATATTGTCCTGCAAAGGAAGTTATAGAAAAAAAAAACAGGAATAAATAAAGACCACAAATTAATATAATTAATCCTAATCAATTCTCCGGCCGTACCCATCAATTCTTTGCCAATCTTGATACTGTTATTCATCCATGATGTTGCTCCATCCCGTCCCAAATACAGCTCAAACCATGAACGTGATCCTTCAATAGTTCCACGAATTTATTTGTTAATCCTGTATGCGCATTAACCTTTAAATTGTAGCAATTAGGTCTCCAATCTTCCAATGTCGTAATGTGAAATAAAACGTTCGTGAACATGACATGACATGACAAAATTAACGTGACACACTGCTTCCAAGCTTGACGTTCTCTTTTATGGATTTTGATGTATGTACAGATTTGTATCACAGAAACCTTTACATACCGACGTGGGAAGTCCAAATGAAAATAAAAATAAATAAATGAGATAAAGCCTGAAGTCATTTTGATGGAGGACAATTGGCGTTAGAGTTTGAACAAGAATTGTAACGAAAATTGGCAAAACTAGCTATTTCGAAGAAACGGGCATAACTTTTTGAACAAATGTTAGAATTTACGAATTATTTGGCATTGCAGTCCCCAGATTTATTTTAAATAAAATGAGTAAACTTCGGGTGTAGACAGAAGCGTAAGAAATAAAGAACACGTTCAAAAGACGCGTTGATTCAATGAATATTCGAGAGTTTGGTACTTAGAAATTCATTGATTCTATGGATACGCAACACTTGACATAAAATTTAGAAACTGGACAACAAGCTTCTGAAACAAATTCAAAGAATTAAGTATTGTCCTGCAAAAGAAGTTACAGAAAAAAAAGAATTACTAATGAGCACAAATTAATGTAATTAGGCCCAATCAATGCTCGGGCCGTAAGCCTAAATTCTTTTCCAATCTTTCAATTTCGTAATGTGAAATAAAACGTTTCGTTAACATGACAAAAAAAATTAACGTGACACACTGCTTCCAAACTTAGACATTCTCTTTTATGGATTTTGATGTATGTACGTATGGGGTTCACGTAAACCTTTACATACCGACGTGGGAAGTCCAACCTTTCCAATCTTTCAATGTCGTAATGTGAAATAAAACGTTTCGTCAACATGACATGACAAAATTAAAGTGACACACTGCTTCCAAGCTTGACATTCACTTTTATGGATTTTGATGTATGTACATATTGGGTTCACAGAAACCTTTACATACCAACGTGGGAAGTCCAAATGAAAATAAAAATAAATAAATGAGATAAAGCCTGAAGTCATATTGATGTAGGACAATTGGCGTTAGAGTTTGAAGAAGAATTGGAATGAAAATTGGAAAAACGAGCTACTTCGAAGAAACGGGCATAACTTTTTTCACAAATTTCAGAATTTATGAATTCTTTGGGATTGGGGTCCATAGATTTATTCTAAATAAAATGAGTAAACTTTGGGTGTAGACAGAAGAGTAAAAAATGAAGAACACCTTCAAAAGACGCATTGATTCTATGAATATCCGAGAGTTTGGTACTTAGAAATTCATTGATTCTGTGGATACGCAACAATTGAATTAAAATTTAGAAACTCAAAAACAGCCTTCTGAAACAAATTCAAAGAATTAAATATTGTCCTCCAAAGGAAGTTATAGAAAAAAAAAAGGGAATAAATAATGACCACAAATTAATATAATTAATCCTAATCAATTCTCCGGCCGTACCCATCAATTCTTTGCCAATCTTGATACTGTTATTCATCCATGATGCTGCTTCATCCCGTCCCAAATACAGCTCAAACCATGAACGTGATCCTTCAATAGTTCCACGAATTTATTTGTTAATCCTGTATGCGCATTAACCTTTAAATTGTAGCAATTAGGTCTCCAATCTTCCAATGTCGTAATGTGAAATAAAACGTTCGTGAACATGACATGACATGACAAAATTAACGTGACACACTGCTTCCAAGCTTGACGTTCTCTTTTATGGATTTTGATGTATGTACAGATTTGTATCACAGAAACCTTTACATACCGACGTGGGAAGTCCAAATGAAAATAAAAATAAATAAATGAGATAAAGCCTGAAGTCATTTTGATGGAGGACAATTGGCGTTAGAGTTTGAACAAGAATTGTAACGAAAATTGGCAAAACTAGCTATTTCGAAGAAACGGGCATAACTTTTTGAACAAATGTTAGAATTTACGAATTATTTGGCATTGCAGTCCCCAGATTTATTTTAAATAAAATGAGTAAACTTCGGGTGTAGACAGAAGCGTAAGAAATAAAGAACACGTTCAAAAGACGCGTTGATTCAATGAATATCCGAGAGTTTGGTACTTAGAAATTCATTGATTCTATGGATACGCAACAATTGACATAAAATTTAGAAACTGGACAACAAGCTTCTGAAACAAATTCAAAGAATTAAGTATTGTCCTGCAAAAGAAGTTACAGAAAAAAATGGAATTACTAATGAGAACAAATTATTATAATTAGGCCCAATCAATGCTCGGGCCGTACCCCTAAATTCTTTTCCAATCTTTCAATTTCGTAATGTGAAATAAAACGTTTCGTTAACATGACAAAAAAAATTAACGTGACACACTGCTTCCAAACTTAGACATTCTCTTTTATGGATTTTGATGTATGTACGTATGGGGTTCACGTAAACCTTTACATACCGACGTGGGAAGTCCAACCTTTCCAATCTTTCAATGTCGTAATGTGAAATAAAAGGTTTCATCAACATGACATGACAAAATTAAAGTGACACACTGCTTCCAAGCTTGACATTCACTTTTATGGATTTTGATGTATGTACATATTGGGTTGACAGAAACCTTTACATACCAACGTGGGAAGTCCAAATGAAAATAAAAATAAATAAATGAGATAAAGCCTGAAGTCATATTGATGTAGGACAATTGGCGTTAGAGTTTGAAGAAGAATTGGAATGAAAATTGGAAAAACGAGCTACTTCGAAGAAACGGGCATAACTTTTTTCACAAATTTCAGAATTTATGAATTATTTGGGATTGGGGTCCATAGATTTATTCTAAATAAAATGAGTAAACTTTGGGTGTAGACAGAAGAGTAAAAAATGAAGAACACCTTCAAAAGACGCATTGATTCTATGAATATCCGAGAGTTTGGTACTTAGAAATTCATTGATTCTGTGGATACGCAACAATTGAATTAAAATTTAGAAACTCAAAAACAGCCTTCTGAAACAAATTCAAAGAATTAAATATTGTCCTCCAAAGGAAGTTATAGAAAAAAAAGGAATAAATAATGACCACAAATTAATATAATTAATCCTAATCAATTCTCCGGCCGTACCCATCAATTCTTTGCCAATCTTGATACTGTTATTCATCCATGATGCTGCTTCATCCCGTCCCAAATACAAATTTCAAACCATGAACGTGATCCTTCAATAGTTCCACGAATTTATTTGTTAATCCCTGTATGCGCATTAACGCTTTAAATTGTAGCAATTAGGTCTCCAATCTTCCAATGTAAATCTTGTGAAATAAAACGTTTCGTGAACATGACATGACATGACAAAATTAACGTGACACACTGCTTCCAAGCTTGACGTTCTCTTTTATGGATTTTGATGTATGTACAGATTTGTATCACAGAAACCTTTACATACCGACGTGGGAAGTCCAAATGAAAATAAAAATAAATAAATGAGATAAATCCTGAAGTCATTTTGATGTAGGACAATTGGCGTTAGAGTTTGAACAAGAATTGTAACGAAAATTGGCAAAACTAGCTATTTCGAAGAAACGGGCATAACTTTTTGATCAAATGTTAGAATTTTCGAATTATTTGGCATTGCGGTCCCCAGATTTATTTTAAATAAAATGAGTAAACTTCGGGTGTAGAAAGAAGTGTAAGAAATAAAGAACACGTTCAAAAGACGCGTTGATTCTATGAATATCCGAGAGTTTGGTACTTAGAAATTCATTGATTCTATGGATACGCAACAATTGACATAAAATTTAGAAACTGGACAACAAGCTTCTGAAACAAATTCGAAGAATTAAATATTGTCCTGCAAACGAAGATACAGAAAAAAAAAAGGAATGACTAATGAGCACAAATTAATATAATTAGGCCCAATCAATGCTCTGGCCGTACCCCTAAATTCTTTCCAATCTTTCAATTTCGTGATGTGAAATAAAACGTTTCGTTAACTTGACAAAAAAAAATTAACGTAACACACTGCTTCCAAACTTAGACATTCTCTTTTATGGATTTTGATGTATGTACGTATTGGGTTCACATAAACCTTTACATACCGACGTGGGAAGTCCAACCTTTCCAATCTTTCAATGTCGTAATGTGACATAAAACGCTTCG